>JAHWFO010008480.1:4548668-4570712 GCA_023313115.1 Rhysida immarginata
GATTCAAAATTCAATTTTTGTTTGGAAAATCTATATACGAGGTCTGTTCAAAAAATACGTAGACTGTTTGAATTGCGCGGGCCCTGTTGGTCCCAATCAAAATCGCTTGGTGTCGCCATCTTCTGACAGATCCGCTGATTACAAGGCAGTTTTTTGATTGCAAATATCAGTATTGGTTGATTAGCTAAGCGGTTGTTTGTGAAGTGTGTTTTTTTTCGTTTGGCGGATTATTAGAATGAGTGACTTGAACGAGCAAAGAGTTGCTGTGAAATTTTGTGTTAAACTCGGAAAAACTGCCACTGGACAAGTGGAAAAGGCCAGAAATGTGGACGAGAGGTGACTGGTTGCTTCATCACGACAACGCTCCAGCCCATTCAGCCCTCAGAACTCAAGAGTTTTTGGCCAAACACTCGATCACTGTTCTTCCTCACCCACCCTACTCACCTGACCTCGCTCCTTGTGACTTCTTCTTGTTTCCCAAACTCAAAAGACCTTTGAAAGGAAGGAGATTTGAGACGATTCCCGACAAAGGCAAATGCGACGAAGGTGCTGAAGGACATCACAAAAGAAGCGTTCCAGGACTGTTTCCAAAAGTGGAAACACTGTTGGGATAAGTGTGTGCGTCGGGGAGGAGAGTACTTTGAAGGGGACCCAGATGTGTAACTTCTGAATAAAGTATATTTTGTTTTATGACATCAGTCTACGTATTTTTTGAGCAGACCTCGTATTTAAGTGCCAAGGGTGATTTTTTCGACAGTTCGTTGGAGAAAACTACTGCATCTCTAAACTTCATTTTGGTCTTAAATGAAAGATCTTAGTCTGTAGATTTGTCAAAGTCCATAATTACTATTAATTAGCGGTAATTTACAATTCAAAATTGCTTACGCTGTCTATCAAACAATCCTCTCCACAATGACGTCACAATCAACAACTTTGCTAGCATTGATGATCAAATTAACAACAATTACATACAACAATTAACAACGATAACAATAAACAACAATACAGGCAGTGTTAGATCATGATTGCACTGTATACATATTAAATTTAAATTGTAAATTACCACTAATTATAGTAGTAATTGTGGACACAAAAACTAACTTTGACAAATCTACAGATTAAGAACTTTCATTTAAGACCAAAATGAAGTTTAGAGATGCAGTATTTTCTCTAACGAACTATCAAAAGAATCATTCTTGGAAATAAATATATAGATTTTTTTAATTAGAGATGAGATTAATAATAAGATGGGTTGTTTACCGTCAAATTTTGACAGGATCCAGAATGCAGATTGTTTTATTATCCAAACGAGTTTTGACTCATAGTATTCATCGGTAGAAATAACGGGAAGAGGATATTATCAGTTAAATAAAAGAGAGTAACGGCTCATGGATATAAATTCCGGCGTTTTTCCTCACTTTCAGATTATTAAACGTCTTTTCATATGCATGCCTTCTCATTGGCCGCTTCATTTAACCCATTCTAATTTCGACCAATCCCATGCTGCCTTACCCTTGCCGTTTCTGCATATACAGAAGTTCTCATTCGTAAGGTCTTATTACAAACTTCTTATAGGTAAGGTAATCATTTGGACTCGAAGCTCATCGTTATCAAGGTTGCTATTCTTCTCCATTCAGGTTAGTTTTTTGTTACTTCATTTATTTTACTTTAAGTACCAACTTATTGCAGGGTGACTAGCGACTGGGAAAAGTCAAGGAATTTTTTTGCAACCGGGAAAATTCAGGGAATTTTACAAAATCAGCAAAAAAATGCGAAATTGGAACAAAAATTTGAAAAATGTCAATAATATTTTATCAAAATAGATTTTTTTTTGGTGATGGTGGTCAGGGAAAATTACGAGATAAACCGAGAAAAGTCAGGGAATTTTACAAAAGTGTTTTGCTAGACACCCTGTTATTGGGAATAGCCCTTAACGCCGGGTCTTAAATAAACACCGGGTCTTGATTAATCGCCAGGAGGGGGGTCCAGACCATTGAGATAAATAGACGCCCGGGCCTGTATTCAAGATTTTACAGTACTTACAGTAAAAAACAGTTATAAATAGTAAAACAACTATGAGGAAACAATAAATAGCAGCAAGAGTCTATAGATTTTTCTATAGGATTAATAAAACTTACATAAGATGGGTACACTGTGAATCCCAATCTGGTCGATATTTGGCCCCCATTGACAGTGCTGTATCCCGTAATTGACTTCGGTACGGATTCTGATACCCGCTTAATGTGAATACTACTCCTTCCATTAATTTTTCAAATGGGCGTTCTCTCTTTGACACTAAGTAACAATAGAAATTTTCTTAAATTATATAACAGGTTTTTTTAATATAATTTGTTCTACATTGCAAACACAAAAATAAAATTTTTTCGCACCTTTTTTTTTGGGAGGTGGCTTTTGTTTCTGAGTTGATGAATTATTTCCATGTGTTTCCTCAACAGATGACGAATGTTTCTTTAAAGATGCTTTTATTCTCTCTTCCTTTTGTTTATGTCGACTGAATGATGTTGCATCCTCGAATTTGGAATCAAATTTACTGTCAGATTGTTTTAATTTAGAATTTGTCTGTTTTGGCGTTGACTGTGAAATAAAAACGTAATAATTTTAAAAGAGTGAGCAAAACCTAGCCTGCAACTTACTATGTCTGCAAATGACTCCTATTCATGTTTTATCCATGTGATCTAGTGTTAATGCTCAATAATTTTATTTATACCAATTTTTAACACACTTTATTACATATATTTCTCCCAACGAATTACGATATTATATCATTCTTGTTTATCTTATTTCAATATGAAAGTATATAAGTTAAGCTCAAAAGCACAATGGTTGCCATTAAAAACAGGGAAATGACATCACCTAACAGCAATTCTTAGTTTTATCTTATAGTCTTATGGTTAAGACAGTGTACAAAGTTTGCAGTGACCAATTTTCCCTTATTATTATGAATATTCATTATGTTATACCTAACAGAAAAGTCAAAAACAAATCGGCAGTGCATACTTACATTTAAAAATACAAACTGACCAACCAGCTACCTCATTTCTTTAACGTGTGTTACGTGACCATCCGACATAGTAAAGCGAGAGGACGAGACAAGAGTAAGAAATGGAGAGCGCTATTGTGCATACAGCAGTCAAATCTGCCATTGCACACAGCCAAAACTCGTTAATACAACACCACTTAATACGTAATCCTGCTTTATACATATTTTTTCCTTGGTCCCATCCCCTTGAAAATATATTTTCATGTAAATACAACTGTTAAATATGACATGTTTTTCTCTTGGATAATACGTAGATTTTGTCTCAAAAATTACGAAATTCATTCCAAGAAAATAAATTATTTGAGAGTTTAGTGTTTAAAAAAAAAGAAAAAGAAAAAAAAAGAAAAGAAAGAAAGAAAAAAAAAAAACCCCAGTGAAAAAACACCTTTTTCCTTAGTCATGTGGTTATCATGCAATGATTCCACTAAAGATTATCGTGTGATTGTATAATCACGGATTCTGGTTGGTTCTCTGTGTATACATGAACCTATGCATTTCAATGCATTGATCAGAGTTTGTGATGTTCACAATAATCACAAAATAATTAAATAAATGCAGAAAAATTACATTTAACATACAACAGTTTCAAGCTTATTTCATAACAGCACTATTGGGATTTTCAGCGAATTGTTTTTCATACTTGGAGAATACATTTCCCGGATAATATGTATTATTTTGCTTGATCCTTTGTAATACGTAATAACGAGGTTCAGCTGTATCTGCTTATCATAACAGTTATCTTTTGATTGGCGAGGTATACTAAAAGCATAACTAAAATGCTACGTTTTTGTTAAAGTTTCCAGTTATGAGTTATAGCCATAACTCATAATTCTATTAACATGAAATTGTTCATTGCAAAAAGCCTAGTATCCTGTTAATAAATTGAGTATAAATAGTTCAAAAGTTGCAACTGGTGAGTGTACAGGTAAGAGTGGAACACTAAAATGCTTGTTTTTGCATAATTGAATGTTAGATGATAATAAATAATTTTCATTATTCAATGAAAATACGTACAGAATATTCATGTATATTATTAATATACAGTAATTTCTTGGTTCTTTCCAATAATATAACCTAACATTTTACCCAACATTTCTCAAGTAAATCATTGTCAGAAAGAAGATCACAGATTATTGTGTTCCTGGATTATCATGGACCTCCATACCCTGTATCATCAAAAGTTGACTGTATGAGAAATATTGTTAATAATACACTAATTATAAAAACTCGGTATTCATTCATAATTAGATGTTAACAATCAAACGGCTTGGGACATTAATAAGACAAGCCACATTCTTGCCTAAACTGAAATAATTATACACGTATTTAAATTTAGCAGGATAATTCCTCTACAATCTGGGAAAATGTTATCTTGATACTTGGAACACATGCCACCACAATTCAATGATTTGTTCACTCCCAATACTTGATTTAGTGTAAATCCAAAAAACAATAATGGTTATATCTCAAAACTTTCTTATGTGGCTTCTCTTGTTATCAGCCCTTCAATTCACTGACAATTTATTTTGTATTTACATTACATTACAGTTACAGGCATTTCTGTAAAATCTTGTCTTTGTTGTTTCAAAGTCATACAAAAGGCCATTGATAGAACACATAAATATATTACAGGATGGTATAGTGGATGGGGTTATTAAAAGGGCATATATCAGATAACAACTTACAATAGATGATGTCTGAATTGAAGATGAACTCCCTGACGTACTTTCAGGTGTTTTACTTAATATAGATGCCTCAGCGGCAGCAGATGCAGCGCGTATGGCAGCAGCACCTAGAAAATGAAAGAATTCAAAATGAAATTTAAGTAATCCAAAATTGTTTGAATTTTGTCAGATAACTTCAATGAATAAATAAAGAAGGAGCAGCATTTTTACTTAAGCCTCACTTCACAGACTTTTGTTTAAACAAGCCATCAACTAGCTACAGTATATAGCTTTTGATTAGCAATTTTTTATGACCAAATGCCTAATTAAATGAAAAATTTATAATTCTACACAATAATCCTTCTGTCCACTCATTTACTTCTTCATTCTCTTCAGTTGTAAACTTTACTATTGACTACTGCATCTGAATAAATTAATGTTAATAATCAATGAACTATAAAAATGAATTCTAAATCATTAATGTTAATAATTTTATTTATTTATTTTTTTTCCTTAATTAAAAACAAACTTAATTTGCTCAATGTCTTGATCAACAGAAATGCACAATAGATCATACATAATCATTTACCATATATCCTGATAAAGAGAATTCCTTTATAAACAGACAACTAATTCTATGCCACAGTTTGTTCTTATTTTTTCATGATAATGAGAAGAGCAAAATAATTCATAAAAAAAATTAAGGCAGGAATAGATGAGAAAGGAATAAGAATCTCAATAGGAATTCGTAGCTACAACCTCGTGGTCATTTTATTTCGAAGAAGCAACACTCGCAGCAGCTTTCTGGACTCAGATAGCTACTTTCAACAAGATAATGTGTCCTGCCATATTGCTTTATGGTACAGGATTAGTTTCAGGACATGAAGGTGAGTTTACTATACTTGGGTGATCCACAATCTCCAGATCTTATCCCACTGACATTTGTGAGATGAAGTTGAAAAAGCCTTCAGATAGCTGGTTCCACAACCATCAAAGCTCACACAACGGGAGAGAGCTATTCATAAAGTATGGTTTCAGATTCCACAAACTTTTTTTTAATATCTCGTGGAGACTGTGAAAAGAATAACTGATGCAATATAAAGACAAAAGGTGGCCCAACGAGGAGGATGTCATAATAAGTTGGCCACTCAGTGTATAGGGTGTTCCAAAATGATCTTTACAACTTTGATCACATACATTTCAGAAATGGAGATAGGTAGAAAGGTGCAGTTTCCAGCATAATGTTCACACATACCCAATGATTTGAACTATTAAAACTACTGGATCATCCACGCTGTGGCTGGATAACGTGACAGGCGAGTAACATAATCGATAAGTACTAGACAGAGATAAGCGATCAACTGTAGGGAGTAGTAGAGAGTGGAGCGTGTTACTCAACGTAAGGATACGGGCGCTTGTTACCCGGTATTTCGGTTATTATTGTACATTTTGTAAACATTCAAAGAATTTTTTTTTTACAGGAAACCTGTTGCACAAGGTAATGTCAAGATATTTCTTTCATCTGTATTATTTTTTTTAATAATAAGGTGCTAAGACCATGGCAGGTTGACATCGTAAATCGTAACAGCACGTGTTTTTTTTTTCATCTTTAAATCTGACATTTAACAAATAAAAATGTCACTTGTCCATATTTTCCTTCAACTAGAATTAGTAATGAATATTTTGTAAATATTTTAATGTATTTTAAAATGACATTTAATAAATTTGGTATATCTTTGAAATTATATGCATTCAAGCTTATGTTCGTGAGATGAAAATTTTTTTCAAGCATCATTGATTATTGGTCCAGAACATACATATAGAGAATGATCCCGTTAATGATCCCTGTGTACTGTATCATGAATTGTGATATTGCAACATTGTAGGAATTTTAATGACAGCCGACGCGTTTCAGTAATAACACTTATCACAGGCACAAAATAACTACAGAGGAAAAAAACAACAATACTACAGAATATATAGCTAAAAAAAAAAAGAGGCATATACACCAATCAGTGCTTTAAGACCTAAAATCCTATTGGTTGATATGCCCTTTCTTTAACTATATATTCGATAGTCTTGTTGTTTTCACCTCTGTAGTTATTTTGTGGCCATGATGATGGCGATATTACCGAAACGCGTCGGCTGTTATTAAATTTCCTGCCACAATGCAATATTTGGATTTTGTTTTAATTAGTTAGTACTTGCAATATTCACCATTATGCAGATTTTTAAGAATGTTAATGTTGTAACAATAAACACAGTTTTTTGATACCAATGATTATTTACTTTTCATTGTTTTTACCTCTATTCTACATCCTCTATTTTTCATTATACATTACGCTTTTACTTAATTTCACATGTTTATTAGTTTGGGTCAAATACTGCAATCAATTTTTCACCCACTTCCCGTTGTTCAAACGACTCCAAATTTGGCACTCTGATTCATTTCAGTGACACTACAATTCAGCATAAAAATATTCAAATTAGAATTCTTAAACAGGATTAAAAGTGATTTTTGTTTAATTAAAATCCCAGGCAATGGTCACTTCTTTCACTACGTTGTATCAATAGGAGTAGCATTTACTAGTTTAGCTGGAATTATTCATTGATTTCCGTTATGTTTAGGTCTCACAATAAATAAAAAAATATTAAAAAAATCAATTCCTAATAATTTATTACCTTACATAAGCTTACAAGTAAACTTCTTAATCTACAATAACTGCTGAAAATGAATACCACCAGCTAGGATGCATGTATCCAGTCTACTCCTCATTGCCTGTCGAACTCTTTCATGTTCAGATCTCCACGGCTTTATTGGTTTTGTAGGTATGTAAAAGCATGGTTTTTTTTTTTAAAAAAAAAAAAAAAAAAAAAAAGAAAGACTAAAAGGAATAAAATAAAAAAAAATTAACAAAATTTTTTAAGTATTTTAAGCACACATTTAAAACGTGCATGAAAAGAGTCGAAAATAATTTTTGGTGTCGCATTTAAATCGGAATTCATAAAATTAAAAAAAAGGTAAAGTTTATTCTATTGTGTAATATTTTCAATTTAAAATTTACATTAAACGCGCACCAAACCTTTAGCTTTTTTTTATTTTATGAATTTCTATTTAAATGACAGGCACCAAAAATTATCTTTTACTTTTTATATCCACTTTTTAAAGTAAAAGTATGTGCTTAAAACTTTTTTTTTAAATTTTTAATCCAATGAAGTTGTGACTTTGCAAGATGCTTTCTTCGTCAGAAGGCCTGACTAAATTGTTTAATTGCATTGGAGTTAAATTAACAGGAGTTTGTCATTAATAAATCCATCATAACTACTGTTTTGCTCAATGGTTTCAGTTGAATCTGTCCCTACAGTTGAACGATTGCTTGCCCTGGTTGCTTATCGATTACATGACCGCCGGCAGTTCTACTCGGGGAGGATCCAGTAGTTTTAATAGTTTAAATCATTGCACATACCTAAAGTTTGTTTTGTTTTTTTTTAATTGTGCGCCAACTGTTTACCAACAGTCCACAGGTAAACGTGGTGTGGTCTGCTCCTGTGTGGGGGGGAGCGTTTTTCTTTGCAGAGGCATCAATAACCTCCACTGTTTATCTGGACATGTTGGAACAGTTTGCATTTCCACAGGTCGAAGAACTGCAACCTGACATGCTGCAGCAGGATGGTGCCCCTCCTCACAGGGCCTTGATCGTTAGGAAGGCTTGGCTTTAGACTACACATTTCCAGATTGTTGGATTGGCAGAGGAAGATTTTTTTCCTGGCCTCCAAGGTCACCAGACATTAGATATTTTTCTTTGGGGCTTTATGAAGAAAACTGTCTACAATACCCCACATTAAAGCAGCAACTGCAAACATTAATGAGGACATGCTAGGCCTGACATGGGAGGAACTGGAATATTGCTTAGATATCCTGCATGCTACAGAAGGCACACACATTGAACCGTTAAACGGCTACTAAAACCTTAGGTGTGACTGAACATTATGCCACAAACCACACTTTTCTACCTATCCCCATTTCTGAAATATACGTGATCAAAGTTGTAAAGATCATTTTGAAACACCCTGTATACATGTATTAAATAGTAGTGACCTCATATTTCGAAGCTTAATCTTTTTTAGAAAATATTCTTTTTTTTAATGTGCATTCACAAAACATTTTTTACATTGCAATATTGTTCATTTACCATCCAATTTCTCTATAAATTCTTAAACCACGTGTGATATCCAATATCCAAAAGTGTATCCCATGGACTATATGTCAGGGTGGACAATCTTTAAAAATAAGAGAGCCAAAATACAGGGTGGCCCAGATTAATATATACAATCTTTGAAAGCGCCGTGTGCGCGACTGGCGCAATTCAAATTGCGCGCGTTATGTGAGCAAGGGGATGCATAAAAGGTGCGAATCATGAGGACTGTCCATATCAAGATGGCAGCGCAGCAATTGAGTCTGGAAGAGAAGGTAGATTGTGTGAGGTTGTACTCAGCGACCAACCATTACTCAGAAGTGAAAGGTCGTATGGCAGCTAAGTTTGGGACACCCGGACCTTCGTTGATAACGATCAAGAACGTAAACAAGAATTAAAGTTTGATGAAACTGGCAGTGTTGAAGAGCGTAAACGCAGTAGACCCAAGACCGTTGTCACTGACACCAACAAAGTGCGCCTGCAAAATGAGTTAGCCAGTTCTCAAAAAAAGGACAAGTCGCAAAGGCGGCTACCTCTCGGTTAGACATTTCTCGTACGAGTATTCAAAGAATCCTGAAGGATCTGAAACTGAGGCCATATCATCCTCGCTTAACAAATCACTTGCTCGAAGATGATCCCGACAGGCGATTGGAGTTTGCCGAAACTTGGCTTGCAATGCTGGAGGACGATTCTGAGTTAGCACGCCATGTGGAATGGAGCGATGAGGCAAAATTTCACGTCTCAGGATATGTGAACCGCCACAACTGCGTGTATTGGCGTGCAACCAATCCACACATTGAATTGGAGGTAGACAACCAGAGCCCTGGTGTCATGGTGTGGGCCGGCGTAAGTTACGATGGACTGCTCGGCCCGTTTTTCTTTGAGGACACAGTCACAGGAGACAGCTACTGTGACCTTCTGGTGAACACTGTATCCCCTATTGACACAACGCGATGATTTTGACACCATGTGGTGGCAGCAGGATGGGGCACCACCACATTATGCTCTCACTGTGCGGAGTTGGTTGGATCAAACATTTGGATCGATGGATTGGCAGACGCGGTCCAGTTGAGTGTCCCCCCCCCCCAAAACAAAATTCTTTGGGCTGCTATCTATATCCATCCAACTCTCCCCTCGTATCATGGTCAAATAGTGTTTGTTATACCTGCAATGATACAGTTGTGAAGTTCCTGGAAATTAGCAAGATGTGCAGACACAAAGAGAATTTTTTTAACGAATTTCCACAAGAAAAAGTCACATAGGGTAAAATCAGGAGACCAGGATGTCTATCGCAATAGCTAGTAACCTTCCTGATGTGTACTGCTCATTCAACATTGAGACAAATTTTCATTGAAGTACCCCATCATTTCATTGTGGCAAAGCCGTAGCCAGAGAAGGTGCATCAGAAGAGCCTGCACTCCCCCCTCCATAACGAGCTGTCTTGTAATACAATTCTGTATATTGTGGGTCTACCCTCAAGTGAAATTTTTATGTTCAAGCCCCTCCCAAAAAATCCTGCCTATGACCATACATTGTGGTAATGAGCCTAATAAAAGATAATAGAAGATAATAAAAGATATCTTGTCTTGGAGATACTGTCTTTGTATGGGCATAAGAATTGCCTCTATCAGTCATATAGTTTTTATTTAGTGAAATTCTAAAATGCCTCACGGACTTAGGAATAAGCTTGTATGTTGACTATGTATTGAGTGTATGCTATACGAAGGATATCAAATAATAATTTTCGAATTATTAAATTTCGGAACCAAATGTTTTTACGAATACCGTTTATAACCATAATTTTCTATAGTATGGTATATCAAGCGTATATGCACTACTATTTACCTGTCAAAGGTGTCTCAAATGATTTTTCTTTCCTTTTAGCAAACAAACCACCTGGTTTAAGGACGTCAGATGTTTCCTCATCTTTCATTTTAAATGCACCAAATTGCAAAGTAGACTACATAGAAAAGCACATTCATTAAAAAATAAATATTTGACATTATAGACAAATTACTGTGTCTGATAAAATTACCTGTTTAGTGGATGACTGAACTTCTTCGGCCTTCTCTGGTGGTGAATGCAACTTGATAAATGATATTCCATATCTAATTTTCTTTACATAATTACAATAAAATAAAATTTTAATAACACTGACTACCATTCAAATAATACACCACAATATTTTCCATCTACATACCTTGTTAAAAGGCTGTGTGCAGACAATTTTAATGCAATCCCATTTTTCTTTCATGACTACTTGGGAGAGTTGATTAGGGCCAAACATTCTAACACGATTGAGATTTGTGCCTGCTGTGCTCTCAGTAGGGCTCATGAAAGAGGACATGACTAGAAGCACCTAATGATATAAATTAATTACCGTATATAAAAAATAGTTTGATAAAAGAATTTACAACATTTATTCCAAATTATAACAATTCAGAAACTGAATGCAATAAATATGTGCAAGATTTTAATTGAAGACAGTTTTCTTTTTATAACAAATTTTTTAAAGTATACATTATACAAATGTCTTTAACTTCATAATATGAGGGCTATTTATTTTTCAGCTCCGATCACACTGCTAATTGACCAGCCGAGCAGTAAGAGGAGGATCCACACACAGAGCTGCTGCACAGCTCTCCCACTATAATGTCTGCCAATGCCAAGTTCAACACCTCACCTGGAGCTCAGGTGCAGGTCCCTAAACAAAGGCCAGGATGATTGATTCTCCTGCTAAGTGCAAACGGCATATCGTCATTCATTTTTTACAGGCTGAAGGGAATAGCGCAGCAGAAATTCATTGCCGAAATTTAAAGATAGTCGAACAAGGACACAAGGCTGTCGCTAGTGAAGAGATTTTTCAGCAAGTTGACCATGTGGTTTGAGAGAGACGAAGGTTTACCATTAGTCAATTGTCTGGAAGGGTAGCACTTCTGCACTAACGAAGAGCTTCAAGATACTGGAGACCTATCTCAACGTGCTGGAGGCTAACTTCTATGAAGAGGATATTGGTATGATAAATGTCTCAATCTTTTTAGCGACTATGTCAAAAAGTAACTTTGATTATAAAAAAATCATTTTGTTATTCCCACTTGTCTTTATTTTATGCCTCATCAGAGATTGGTACTCTCTTGATTTTCAAAATAATTATTTCCCGACGTTGCTAGAGAATTATTAACCGCTAAATCATCAAATTTATAAGTGCAGAAATATTATAATATAATTTAAAATCATCATCCGAGATATTGCCCCCCAAAGATACCCAAAAATTTGCATTCAAAAAATTTTGACCAATTCTGCAGAGGTATCTTTTGATGTAGATGCACAGTGGCAACTGAATTTAATCCACACATGTATGTATTCAAAAGTTATTTACTACTTTTCACAGATCTGCCATTTGTGGCAATTTAATTTACTACAAATGATGATGAGCAATGAAAATATCCTAATAAGTGCCGACAGTAATTATTAAGACATAATTGAGATAATAACAGGGTATCACTGGGTCCACATTGCAGGAACCTAAAGGAAGAAAAAGAGGATCTAGTATGCACTTCAGTCACTGGCAATCATCAGTGGTAACGACTGAAGATGGTCAATATAGAAATGTGCTTTGGCTAATAGAAGTTTTTTTATGCCAAGTACAAATGCAGTGTTGCATCTAGGTAGAAACAGAAGGGCATGGCACCCTGCCCTTTTTCAGCGCACCCTGCCCTTTTTCGTTGGATTTATAAAGTAACCATTGCAATGTGTGCTTATATCTCTGACTTGCTCTACTTTCTGACCAAAAAATGCCCTAATTATTGTTCACTTCCCTGCCCTGCCATTTTGCTAGATGCAACTCTGAAATGGAAACACTAGCTTCAGAAATGCACAATCTTTGCATGCTCAATCATCTCATGCACAACCGAGACTTCCCAGCAAGATCGAAAAAATTTTTTTGTGAATCTTTTACATAACATACCAGAATCATCTAACTTTAACAGAAGTGACATCAATTTTTTTCGTTTTTGTATGAAAAATTTCTCTTTACGAAAAAAATCTTCACTCTAATGTTTTTTAAACGCCTTGCATTGCGCTTGCACATGAAGTCAAAATTTGACATAGCAAAGTTTTCCGAGGTAACAAGGGAAATTACATTAAATTAATAGTGAAAATATAGGGAAATAAAAATTCTTTGAGATATCGAGGTTCGACTGTAAATGGTAAAGCTGAAGAATCAAATTTTTTAAAATTTCATCAATCTGGAAAGCAAAAAACGGGAATTATTCTCAATTAAAATTTAATTAAATTAATTAAAAATTAAAATTAAAAAAGGCATGGACTCTACGAGGTATTGGAATCATTCTGGAGAGATAATGACCCACGCATAACTGAACACAGCCCATAACTGAGCCACACTCTTGCCTGACACAACTTTATTGACATGCAGGATCCATTGCTTCATAGGGCATATGCCACACGCTCACGCATCCATCAGCTCGATACAACTGAAATCGGAATTCATCTGACCATGCTACACATTGCTATTGGTTCAAGGGCCCATGCCAGTCGTTGAGCTCTGTGTCGAGGTGTCAGCAAAGGGGTACAAGTCAGTCGTCAGCTAGTGAAGTACAGTCCTGGTAGAAATGGGCTCCTGGCACCCCACATTCAAATCAGCGGTAATCTGACTCACAGTAGCCCATCGATCGCCCCGTATGGTTCTGCTGAGGTGACATGACATGACGTCCATTCGTCAAACACTTGTAGTCGTTTTGTGCATCAGTTTACGCATGTAGAAACATTGTCTCTGCGATATTGAAGATCCACCCTAGACAATCTTGATCTCAAACGCGAATTCTCATGTAATTGCCAATATGCTTTGACCCATGTGTCTTGCACCGACTATCATCTCACGTTAAAAGTCGGTTAACTCGCAAAATGCTGCCATGTACACTTTACACCAGTCTGTAACAGACTACTCAGATATCATGTCTACACTAGCACCATACGCCGCATCTAGTCACAGTATTCGGGAGTCATACACAGCACATCTTCAAATGTGACAACCTTTCCCATGACTTTTGGCCATACAGTATATATTTTTGGGACGAAACTATTTCAGACTTGAGAAAGGTTTACGGGCACATAAAAAATGTTCTACTCAGTCATGATGGCATCATTTCACTCGGTGCAGTACGAACAGAAAGTGGTTGAATAGCTAACCACCATTTAGTACCGCAGTCTACTGACCGTGATTACGAATAAGAATAATTTTTGATTAAATTAATAAAATTTGTTCTGTTCATTACATTAAAGTTACCAAATTAAATAACCTCTATAGATTGAAAGAGTGAATTTTTACCTGATATGGATCTTTACAATCAGACCTGTTAACAAGCACTTCAATAAATGCTGAACCCTCATTGCCAATGTCAATGGAATATATATTACTTGCTTTTTCCAGCTGCAGGTAAAAAAAAAAAAAAACAAAAAAAATTAAATTAAATTTGCTTCCTACAAGCTTTAATATAATAAAATTTTAATTTCAAATTTATACAGGAAATGCACCCACATAAGCACCTTTGGGAGAATTTCTTATATGGTATATGAGAGGCTACAAAACTACCAATAATTTTATGAATCTTTTATTTCTGCCAAAAAAATAGCTAAATATTCATGTATGAAATTTATTCACAAAATTCTCAAAGTTTGCAAATACAATATCAACACTTGCCATCTACTAAATTTAATATTAGAATCTAGCAAAAACAGTGGGAAATAATCTAGCATAGCAGAGCTGAGAAATTTGCACTTTATAAATTCAGGTATTTTTCAACCTAGGAGTTTTTAAAAGGATCAGTGCCTTTCCTGCCCCTTCAAGTTGTTCTTTCACCCAAATTGCCTCTATTGCTTGCAAAAAAATACTAAAGGGTGCTTCACTATGACAATGCACACTTTTACACATCACTCCTACACGAATAATTTATGGTGAAATACCGTATAAGACAGTGGGTATCCCATGCTGTCTAGTATCATATTAACTAAAGAAAAAGAAGAAGGGTCAAACAAATGATACGGTAGAAATATTTAGTATGCCTTACGCGTTCCAGTGTTACACCATCATCAGAGGCAGCAAATACAGCTACAGAGCGTGGGCTGGCCATGGCCTGAATTTATGCAGACAGGAACAAATTGAAAAAAAATATATAATTGGTGGAGATGATCAGTGTTTGTCAGAATTATACAACATGTGTTGTGATTGGCGAGATAAGGGAGAGATACAGGCGGACCTATCAGAGAACCATTCTGACATCATCCGGCATTAGGCTTTGTGCTGGTTTCAATGAGGAATTCAAGGAGCTCATCTCTTTCAAAGGTGGTCTGGTTGTTTAATAAGTTGGTGCGGTCTTTCTGGCATTATTTTCTTATTTCCATCTCCTTGTGGATCAGGATTTTAGCTTTGTTAGTGCCTTTCCATAAAACACTCATGCATTCTTCTATTGATAGCATGCGATGCTTGTGTTTGATGAGGTGTTCAGCATAGGCGGACTTGTTATCTCTATTCAACTCTGCCTTATTCTTTTACTTTAGCAATTTCTTTTATTCCCAATTGAAAGGTCGGTGATTTTGATTGGATTGATGCTGGTGAACTGCATATTACCCCAAAAGGAATGGTTTCCAAGCAGGGGAAGAAAACGATGATTAGGGTGTACACGCAGTGGAGAGGGAGTATTTTAAATACAATACCGGTGAATAGTTGTTAAATAAAACAAGGGCATATATTATTTTTTAAAATTGGAGAGTTTTCTGGACAGACCTCTTATATAAAATACCAAAATAATAAAAAATAATCTGGAATTATGTTAAGTTTTTTAAACAATGATGTTTAGGAAAAGTAAGCCATGATAGTGTTCTCCCCAGAAAATTTTATCAGGTGGGTGGAAAGACAAAAATTAAAAAAATAAAATGTTATGCAGTATTCTGCAGTTTTTCGTGTATTCATTCGGGCAGTCACCAAAATCAACCAGGCGGCTCACCCCTTCAATAGGAACTGGGGAGAACCCTGCATTATGTTAACACAGCTGTACAGACAAATATATATTTGGAACATAAATATGGACTTACCTGAACAGTTACAGATGCTTGCTTTTCTCCAGATTCTGCACATCTCCATTTACGATACGAATCTGTCTTTATCAAATTGTCAGCTGGAAAATTCTACAAACAAATACCAGTAAATAACTATAAGAAGAAATATTTCAAAATACGTATTTTACTTTTTATGGAAACATGCATAAAAAGACATGTGCCCATAAGAGATTATTATTTAACATCACAAGCCAAATGGTTTTACTTTTGTTCACAAGAAAATGTATTCTCAATAGTTCATATATAAAATTTAGATTATATAGAAAATCTGAGGGCAGAAATTGGAATAAAAAAGGGGAGATGGTGGAGTCTGTGATGGAGTCAATAATATTTGTCAACTAGATTACTCGAAAAGCAAGATGGTCTCCCTTATGCTTTAATATCTACAATGGTAGAAGGATATGCTACTGACCATTGCGAGTGTTACGCCACCAGATGACATCTTTTCATATCATTATCCTCAAGGTGAGACAGAGTATAGACCTTTCATAGACGCTATTATTAGTTTCAGTATCTGACATGAGAGGGAATACGGTCATGCTGTTAAATAAATGGAGATATTAAAGCAAGACTTTTTGAAAAACAACTAAAAAATAGATAACTAAAAAACAACTGCGGAAAGATGCTATTTAAAATGCTGTCAGTTGTGTTATGACACACAAATCTGAACTAGGTTACACAGTAACTGAAGTCCTCCCAAAATGAAAGTAATGTTGGATATCTTTAAATTATGTTGATAATTCTCTATATGGCAAAATTTTCTTCCAAATATTTGATAGTAATTAACAAAAATACAAAACATCATGCATTCTATTGCTCACGGAAGTAATTTGTGATACGGTCGATGCTGCTTCATATCAGTGCGGTAGGACACAGCACTGTATAGAGAACAGAATCCTTAGGATATGCCCATCTTGCAATAAATTTATGATGAAATTTCATCTATATTTTCATCGTGCTAGGGTTTTCTTTATCAATGGGAGGGGTATCGAACTATGTGGGACTAGATCAAACCATTATTGTTCATCGTTTAAATTTTCATACAACTTTTCACCAGCATCGCTGCAACAGGGAAACACACGCTGGTGATCAGACTGCTTAGCAATCCCAGTTGAATGCATCATCAGGTCACATCACTGCACCTCCTTCTCTCCATGCACACATCAAACAGCGTTTAATAATTTCCAATTATTAGAGATTGTTATTGATTTATTATAAAAAAAAAAAAGTACAGTCTGAAGTTGAACTGCAATGTGCATTAACAATAGTGGACGAGATGGACATGGCATTAATAACCAGACAAATAATAATCACCACTGGCGAATGCTGGATCAGACATTACAATCCCAAATCAAGTTCACTTGAAGAGAGCAATTCACAAAAATAAAAAAAAGACCTGAACTGTTTCATGAAGAATGGTTTTTTCCTTTGGGATAACGTTAAGCCACTACCCAGTGTATATAGTGTATAGTGAGAAGGTCACTATCTCGAAAAGGAACTTTAATCAAAATTTTTAATGAATCTGACTCAGAATAGTGATATCAGTCCATAAACTTTTGGCCTAAGAAGGTGATTGAGAAGATAATGGCTGGATTGGTACATCACTTCCTGAGAGCGAATAACATGATCAACGGTTTGTGCTCCTTTGCTGTGTGGTGCATTTTACGTTTGCCACAAATTGTATTCTTTAATTTTATTTGGGAACCATTTCTGACAACGGTTTTAAAATTGTGCATTGCTACTACAACTGAAAATGATTGTAATATGAAGTTAATTGTTATAGATAAATTGGTATCATTACTTTTTCTTTGTTGTAAGAAGTTTTTGTTGTTTTTTGCTTTATTATGACAGAGACCGTCAAGATTGTGGGCACGAGAAGAAGTTTCTTTTTCCCCTAAGGGGAAGGGAGTTCTTATGAGGAACTATGAAGGAAGGTTCCCTTAATCAATTGATGGATGAAATTAGGATTGAATGGTTTGTCAACTTCACAGAGAATTGGATGTCGTGTTGACATACTAGAACTTGACAAAGCAATTCTTGACAATGGAATTTGATTATCAAACACAGTCGAGCATCAAGGTACTATTGGTTTATTGCATATTTGTATACTACAGTGAGTTTGTTGAGTTTATTCCTTATTGACCTTAATGTTGCTGCATGTTATAAATTGGTTAATTGTACTGTATTCCTTTTCATAAGATGGACATAGCCAGAAATGGTTGGTGGCCGTGATTTTAGAAAAGGGATTTCATTGGCAATACTGCGTAGTTTTTATTTGGTGGAGGAAGCTTGTACAACACATACCGGGTTCGTTCCATATGTCTCGTGTAATGACTGTGTTGGCAATGGTAATTGTAGTTGAGTAAAGATAACAATTCATTACGACCTTTGAAATGAGGGATCTTAAATGTGATACAGTGAAACCTCCAAATAACGCACACCAATGGGACAATGAATTTTGTCCTTTATTTAGAGGGAAAACGAGAGTTCCTACCAAATGGACTGGGATTTGTTAAACTGTCCCTTAATTAGAGGTGTCCTCTATTAGGAGATGTCTGCTATGGGAGGTTTCACTGTAGTTGTTGTACCAAAGTGGTTTCCTAGGGTTAAATCCCCTCTGACTGATTTGTATGACTTGAACTTTTATCAAGAGTAACATAAAACATTTGTTAGGAACTCTTGTTATTCCTCTAAATAAAGGACACCTCTATTTAGCAGACAAAATTCATCGTCCCATTGATGTCTGCTATTTGGAGGTTTCACTGTAAACGTATTTTTGTACAATAAAAAATTGTCCTGGATCTAGGATCTACCTGGCTGCCCCATAAGGATGTGAAACAACCCTCCCCTATGGTGGTTACAGCAGGGACCCTAATCTTTATAAAACTAAAGGCACACCTATAATGTGTCTTCCTTCTATTGTGCCTCAACAAAAATATTATCCTTATTTTCTGAGATAACTGAATAAAAAGAAAAATAGCTGATTTGCAACTAGATTTGAAATTAAGCTTTTACTGCACTGATTAGTAATGCCATGTAAACATTATTAACAGATGCCCCTGAAGAAACTGCTTACAAGAAGAAAAGAGAAATAAATGTTTTTAAGAACCATATAATTCATTATTAACTGGATACTTTTAATTCGTGTAATAATCTACAGCTGATCTGTACAATTTACGTGAAAATATAAATAATTTTTGAGGGGAAAAAAAATTAACTTTATACTTGATACTATTATTTATATAAATTTAAACTCCTTGACCAAATGATATCCAAAACCAAGAAAATTGATGGAATTAAAACATAGCAATTAAATAAAAGTATATTAAAAATAATTTTATATAAAAATATAAAAATTAATGTAACAAATTGTGGCATATTAATAAATATTATACTTGCATGTAAATTCAGTACATGATATTCATATTCTAAAAACAACAATTCTAATTTAAGGATTTTAAATTGCTTTCAGCTGTAAAAAATACGGAATCAGCATAAGTATATTTATAATTTTTTTTTATTTGTACTTTTTATGCAGACAAGTTTCTTAACGTTACATTATTTTTTTTCCATGTAGGTTTCATACACAGTGAAACCTCTCAATAGCGGACACCTCTGGGGAAAAAAAATCTGTCCATTATTAGGAGGTGTCCGCTTTTTAGGGGAGATATAATGAAACCTCTCAATAGCAGACACCTCTGCCGGGGAATTAAAAAGTGTCCGTAATTAAGGGGTGTCCGCTTTTTAGGGGTGTCCATTAGGTGAGGTTTCACTGTATTTGTATCAGTTTTCTCTTACTTTTATACTGTTTTTGAAAACATTTAAAAAATTAAAATACAATGTTAACACACACAAAAAAAAATAATAATAAAAAATAAACAAAAGAAAATAAAATCTCTTTAGCTCCAGTCAAATAAAAATTATTTAAAACAACAATATTGTCGATGCAATATTTAAAAAACTTGAAAAATAAATGAATAAGACAGCTTACAGTAAGAATTATCTAATGTTTTCATTTTATTAAATTTAAGTTGCATAAAAATTAATTTTAAAAAACTTCAAATAAATGATATCACTCTTGTAGATTTATGTCTGGTTCTTCAACATCAGTAAGATATTCCTGGCCCTGATTTAAAATCTGATAAATTGATGCAATGTCTTGGCTGTGAGGATCAACAATGAAAGCAATTCTATTTCTTAAATGAAGTTGGCGCCCTAATTCTTGGAAGCCTTTATCTCCTGAGATAACAGTGAATGGAATATGCTTTGGGAGATGAGCATCAAGAATTCCAGCTGTTGTACATATGGCAAAATCAGCAGCATCTTTAGTTTGTCCACATTTGGGATGTAAATGGAAACAATTTTCAGCCATTAACTTTTCATACAGGAGACAGAATTTTGGAGGTTTGTAATTATTCCCACCTCCATAAAATCCCCAAATAAAAGTTCCTGGTTGGAGTTCATAAACCATCTTTGAGAAAAAGTTGGGCCAATTATCCAAATCCACAAAAGCAATGTGCCTCATTTTACATAAAAAATCCAAATCAGGCCAGCCATTCTGAGATTCATCATACATGAATATATTCTGTTGTTCTTGCATTTCTTGATGACCAGATGGCATTTCAGTGCAACCATTATCTCTCGCTTGTCTCCGTTGATTAAGAAAATCCCGCAAATCAGAATGGGTACTTCTTAATGGTACTGCCTCTTTTGGTAATTGTTGTGTTAACATTGTTGTACTTGTATTTCTAAAATCCAAAGCTTCTATCTGCATCTCTCTAGTGTTGTCCAATTGATTTAAATATATCATATTCATATCATTGGGTCTTATTGGCTCATTTGTAGATTCCATGAGACCTTGAGGACCATTAATTAGGAAGTTATCTTTTAGTGCAAATTTTTTTGCTACATGTTCTTCTAAACTACTGCTGCCACTGTTATATTTTGTTTCGTAGCTAGTTGTCCCTACTGCAGCAGGCTGATAAATAAATCGATAATGAAGACCATTATTTGAACGAGGATCACAAGGTACCGGTATTGGTATCACTTCATCTTCCTGCCACCGCTCTTCTAGAGACAAACTTTCCAATGGGCCTAATTCCCCAAGAGCACGAACTTCTTGGGAATAATTATAATTATGACGACGATTCATTTTTCTCAACCTAAAAAGTGTTTGTAAAAATTTTCTTAATTGCACGTCAGTCTCTCCTTTGCCTCTCGGCCTACATTTCCACTTAGGCAGTGACACTTTAAATCCTCCTCCGACAACAATTAAAAAACAAAAGGAAAACGTTGCGTAGGCAATTCATAAGCCCGTGAAACAGCTACCGCGGTATTATGGTAAAGAAACTTGGAGCAATAGATTATTTTCCATCACAAAATATAAACTGAAACGGTAAAAGGTTTGTTTAAAAGAGATAATAACATAATTAAAGGGCAATTTGAAAATTAAAAACATTGAATTTGAAACCGAAACTTGTCCTACATTGAATTCACATTTATTAGGAGGGGCTTTCATATATCGCTTTTATAGCGTGTTATGTTATAAATACTTTTACCTTATCTTCACTGGTGAACGAAATGATATGCTTTAATTTAATTGGAGCCATTGCTTCAATTAAACATCTAAATAAGAATCGATATCACTTTTTAAAAAAAAGTAAACTGGCTCTGAATCCCTAACTCGTACCGAGTACACTTTCGCTTAGGCCTACAGAATAGCCTTCGCTTCTTATCTCGACACTAGATGGCAGAGGTGATCAAACATCTCTCTGCAACACCAAAATCTCTTCTACACCATAAGAAATTTGTATCCAGGTGAAAATCAATATAATAGTAAACTTATATAATCAGATATCAGGAAAAAAATAAAATGTAATATTTAATCTCAAATATTTACTTGAAATAAAAATATTCATCTGTAATGAACTTACAAGAAATTTAATTTAATTTAATTTAATTTAATTTAATTTAATTTAATTTAATTTAA
>JAHWFO010008480.1:4575305-4626131 GCA_023313115.1 Rhysida immarginata
TTTTTTTTTTAAAGACTGGGGGGCTGCGCCCCCCAGACCCCCCCTCTAACGAACTGATATATACCCCAACCTATTTGGTTACAGGGGGCAGTTGGTTTCCCCCCGGCCGGTTACAGGTTTCGCGACAATTCAATTGGCACTGGACATTCAATTCTACATCGTTTATCGTCACTAGAGGGCGAATGATGGTCTGCACCTCGTGCGTTTCGAATATACGCGTCCCGGGCTGCGTACAGATATAATTGGTGTAAAAGATGCAAAATGACCATAGTAGTCGACGCCAAAAATTCTAATAAACCTTTATGTTCCCTTTTTATCAGAAACTACCTCCGGAAGTTTGTCCCCTTAATTTTTATTCCCTCTGTATTATTTGTCATTACAGTCCGTCTATTATGACGGATGACCTTCTTTGTGCGATAAACGTCATAGTTCAAATTCAGCCAATCATGTCAGCTACTAGCCTCGAATTGCCAGCGCCTGTTTTTTTTTTTTTTTTTTTTTTTTTTATAAATAGTGATTTAATTTAGTGTAGTAGCAATTCACAGCGCATTAAACATGTCTTCCAAGCAAAACAGCATATAATATAATTTCCAAATACTAAACAAAGGAAATTGGGTCACAGCCGGAGTCAAAGCCTACATGGATTAGGTTACCATGAATTAAAGATAACCTTGAATAGAGTTAATCCTCTCCCATTACCCATGGCAACATATTGGGTCAGCTGCCAAAATAAAATAGGCTGTATCTTGGTATTCATAACAGTCACTGATAGATCACGTGAAAACGACTTGAAGGGGTCCAGGAAAAAGCCTGAAAATTGATGCTTATATTGTGGAAAACACAATTTAAAAAAGTTAATCCGTTTTCAAGTTGTTGTGCATAAGGCATAGGGCCAGACGACCAGATAAACACACGCATCAGGCGTGCATTCTTGTAATTATATCGCGATATCGGATAAACCGCGGTCAGTGGCGCCATCTGTCGCTGTACAAAAAACTCGCTACATTGCGGGCTCGACTTGTCGCGGGCGGTGAAATCATGAATCATAAATAGGGTTGCCACCTTCAGAGTGTTTCAAAACCGGAGAACCGGAAATTGGCAAACCGGAAGTCAATGTTTTAAGATTGAATACCGGAAATGGGCACATTGCTTTCAAATAATGATAATGATATAAATTGTATGTACGAGATTTATTACATGATAAAAAATATGTAAATGCTTACCATTTAAATTACAAGATTCAAATTAAAAATATATAATGTCACATTTTACTAAATTTGAACGTATATTTTGAATTCTCCCGACAACCTTCCAGTGAACTTAAATGTTCTGGGTGTTTAATATATTCATATAAATCCATGCAGGTCATGTTATAATTTATTAACCTAACCTAACCTAACCTTCAAAATGACTTTCGAGTCCCACAGTTACGGCTGCAAAACCGGAGATTGGCTGTTTGAAACCGGAGACTGGAGAAATAAGGCAAAAACCGGAGACTCCGGCCCAAAACCGGAGAGGTGGCAACCCTAATCATAAATGGCGTATGTAAAGTGCCCTTCGTCCGTCATTCTGCCGAATTGTCCGTCATTTTCATCTCCTATTCGTTATTAGAATGTGCCCGTCAAAATATCCGTCATTTTCTCCGTCCGTCCATCATTTGGAAAAAAATATATATTTGCCGTTAAACATATTTAATTTCTCAATTTTGCTTTTTAATGAAGTGTCAAGAAGTATTCGTAATGAATGGATCCGAGAAAGAACTTTGGAATGAGCTAGATGTCAGATGGACAGAGTTATTCCAGCGTATCCATAACCGGTTTGTGCCTTATGATAATGTTAAAAGAAATGTAGAATTTGCTAATGCGAATACAAAAGTAGTTACTGAAATATTATTTTTCCTTGTAAATAAGCTGTATGATTCTGACAAGAAGCTGATAAGATTAAAGTTATTCTTATTGTAAGATGGAATTTGTTTCAATCATTCGAAGAGTACCTTCATGTTATGTCCCAAAATCATAATATTTTGAAGAAAATACATTCTGTTGATAAACATTTCTAGTTAATTTTCTATTCTATTATAATATAAAAAAGAAAATTTTATTTTTTAAACTAATTCATTTGTTCTGAAATTATAAATTTATTAATGGCTGTCATTACCAAGGCCTTCGCTTCCGTCATTGTTGGTATAAAAAATGGTCACTTTAGCATATGCAACCACGAATCACGGATTACATTGTCAATCGACGACAGATTAATGGTTGAAGAATGACTAAATAAAGACGATACTATCGGAGCGCTTCTCCTAATAGAATGTCAATGGTTTTCCAAAGTGCATTCAAAGATAAAACAAACAAAAAAAAAAACAAAACAGTATTTTTATTTGAAAGAAGTACCGACCCTTGAAACATACACTATGAGAAGTAACGGCAGTTTCAGCTTTCTAGGTTCAAAACCTTTTTTCGAAATAAAAGGAGACCTTTAAAACTTGAACACACCTCGTAATGCAAAGATGATTTACCATCAAGGCCGGAGCAAGCTTGTGGAGTACAATGCTGGATTTAGATGAAAAGAGGCAAACATATTTTCAACGATATTAAAAACATTGGTACTGAATTCACGAAGTCGGTCATTCTGTTGCCATTTTTTTTCCCGAATTTTTTGATTTCATCTTTCGGATAGAGCATCAAAAAATAAGTAAAAGTAAATAAGCGCAGATGTCCTATTTATTAGGAAACATGGCCAAAATGGTGGTTAAAGTTAAACATTTTGGTCCTTCGGGAACTGGGAAGCGTGGTGCCAACCAATTAAATTAAGAGCGGGTCAAAAAATAGGAGTAAGCTACATTGCCATAAAGCATGTGGGAGAGAGGGGGAGGTCATCTTGAAAACCATCATTTAGAATGCGACTTTAAAATTTCTTAATGGAAAGGGGGTCATTTGGTATTTTAAATAAAGGTAGAATTTCACAAGACACATAATGTATTTCTTCAATGTAACTTTATTCGTTCTAAGTTTTTAACATGCATTTCCTTTTTACAGGTGTTATTAATGAAGATGACACTAATACAGGTAGAGAATACTGATATGGGAGCTAAGCGTATGTGTTATCGCTGAAGATTTTAATCAATGGCACTTCTGTGGAAGACCCAATAAGCACAGCGCAGTTGTCAAACTTCTTGCTACATTTCGAGAATCCTGTTCTGTGATGGATAAACCTGAAACTGGACGACCTAGGGATAACTCAATAGCAACTGCTGCTTTAGCATCATTTAACTAAAGTCCGCAATGATGCTAAAGCATTCGACGTCTGTCCAGAAATGAGAGGTTAGCCGTGCTTCAATAATACGAGTTACGTCTAATCAAAATTTGGGCAGAAATACGATTCTCAAAAGCTCCAGGAATTCACCAGTATATAAAATTACATTTTACCTGGATAACATTTACTGCCATCACCTTCTAAGAAGTCCTGTTCGGCGCACACACAAACATTTTACATCGTTTCATCGTTTTTATCATAAATGAACGTCATTTTTGTTTACCACTGCGATTCCGATTGTATCTTCTTTCTTGTGTCAAAACTTCGTCCCTCGAACTTAACCTTGGGAAGAGAAAGAAGTCGCACGATGTTGGGTCATCTTTGTTAAGTTCCTTGCAGACTGTTTCTGGTAATCACTCAGCAATCGTGGCACAACTTTGCCGAAACTATTCTCAAGTTTAGTTCTCCGGAAAAAAATCTGTTGACACGTGCCTTACGATAATTCTACACAATCTTACACAGGTATTGGATGGCCCACCTAAGATTTTCCAAAATTGCATCTCGTTCTTTGAATAAGTTTTTAGAACTTGTAATTCTTGGTGATGAAGATCGCTTGATGGTCGAAAGTTGTCAAAATTCCTTTGTCAATTAGAGGGTTCATTATATCGAATGTGTTATCCCATTCATTGGTGATATTTTCTAATATAATGCTGGTTAATGGTCTTCTTAAATGATCATCATCAACCGACGTGCAGTCTTTTTTGTAAAGTTTGAATTCAGTCTAAGCTTACTGTTACGGGTAAACTTATACTAATTTTAGATAACTCCGTAAACAGAGAGGGAATCCACACACACCTTTAATTTGCTAAATTAAATTTAATATTATTTTATGCAGGTACTACAACTTGCAGTGTGCTATGATGTATATTATTGCATCTTATGAACTAATTATCATTTATCATAAGAGCTACGCTTAAAAATACGAGCTTACTAATAACGCTGTACCGTCCAAGCCAGGAACGGAGCGGCCGCGCGTCACGTGCCCACGGTAGCCCCCCCCCCCCCCCCCCTTACCTGCTGAATTCTCGTGGACGTTGGTCCTGGAATAATTGCAGTCGTTACTCCTGAAGTTCTTGCGATTCTCCTTTGCCTGCAGTATTGCGGCGTAGAAGCTTGTTCTCCTCCTTCGCTCGCCTTGTGTTCCGCTCCGGACAGCTCCGCCGCTTATTTCGTCTCTTCTTCGGAAATCGTTACGACAGCTCTCTTCTCGACGCACTCTGGCAGCCGTGTTGACGGTAGGTCCTCCTCGCTCCTTCCGAGACTTCCGCTTGCCTCGGGTATTTCCCCGATGAACTTTTACGGCCCCGATGTCGCTGCGTCGTTTGCCATCTCGGATTCTTCCTCGTAACCTCCTCTCTCGAAAGCGAAACTTCCAATCTTTTCTTTCTCCGCTCTCGTCGTCTCCTCCGTCGATCTTTGCTGTCGCCCATTGGCCGATGTCTACTGCTCTCGACCAATGAGCAATCTCCGAACGTCGTCTCCCTCGCTCCTGATCGCCTCTAATTTCGCTGACACTTACCTATGGCACAAAGACAATTGGTCTTTCAATCGTCATACAACGTTATATAACCTAAAGCGCAAAGTTTCTGGGAGGGAGTTATGTGAAACGGACTATGTGATTTGTAAACCGAATTCAAAGAATGGAAAAAAATGGGTGAAAGGAAACAAAAAGTTAAAACGAGCACAATATATTTCGTTTTTATCGCATGGAGCAGAGTGCGGTTTAAAGCCTCAGGATGCTTCCCAATCTTATCCTGAAATTTTTTTGAGAATGTGTAGAGTCCCTCCAGGAGAAAAGGATTTCCAACTAGCTAGAATGGGACGCCTTATTAGGGTCTAAAATTCCAAAACCTAAAACTAAGTCTGGCGTCAAAAGAATGGAGCAAACTTTACAGTTATCGAATCCATCGGACCGTAGATTCGAATCCCGCCATGGGTTTGGATATTTCTATAATGAAAATGAGAACCTCTAATTCAGAAAGAGAAATGACGAAAGACAATTCTTTTATCATTTGTCTTTGTGGATTAGAAGTTCTCTCGCTTTCTTTATTGTTCGTTCCATTCCATAATCTCTCCAGATTATTTTGTTGGACCTTTGTTGATTATTTCTACAGGGTGATCCAAAAGTCAGGAAAAAACTTTAAAAACTCAATAAATCGCACACGAAAGTAGATAAAAAGATTAGGTTTGCATAGAAACGATTGAAATGAAGTCGGATTTTTTTCCAAGAAAAAGATTAATGCTACAGTTGCATGGTTTTTGACCAACGGATGGAGTTGTCAGGTTGCAGACAACAGTTTATGCACATTTTCAGACTGTATACACTAAAACGCTACCTTCTAAATTACTAGTTAGAACGCTATGAACTGTTGCACATAAATTTGAGATGTATTAAAATTCATAACTACCAATTTTGATTAAGATATGTTAATAGTTAATAGTGTATCTTTGAATTCCAATCATTGTTGAAAAAAAGTTACTTTTACCTCGAAACACTGGAGAATTTCATATCCACAGAAGATGTCCCTTGATTTTTTTCTGGTAAAGAATACGAGGTCTGTTCAAAAAATACGTAGACTGACGTCATAAAACAAAATATACTTTATTCAGAAGTTACACATCTGGGTCCCCTTCAAAGTACTCTCCTCCCCGACGCACACACTTATCCCAACGGCGTTTCCACTTTTGGAAACAGTCCTGGAACGCTTCTTTTGTGATGTCCTTCAGCGCCTTCGTCGCATTTGCCTTTATGTCGGGAATCGTCTCAAATCTCCTTCCTTTCAAAGGTCTTTTGAGTTTGGGAAACAAGAAGAAGTCACAAGGAGCGAGGTCAGGTGAGTAGGGTGGGTGAGGAAGAACAGTGATCGAGTGTTTGGCCAAAAACTCTCGAGTTCTGAGGGCTGAATGGGCTGGAGCGTTGTCGTGATGAAACAACCAGTCACCTCTCGTCCACATTTCTGGCCTTTTCCACTCGTCCAGTGGCAGTTTTTCCGAGTTTAACACAAAATTTCACAGCAACTCTTTGCTCGTTCAAGTCACTCATTCTAAAAATCCGCCAAACGAAAAAAAACACACTTCACAAACAACCGCGTAGCTAATCAACCAATACTGATATTTGCAATCAAAAAACTGCCTTGTAATCAGCGGATCTGTCAGAAGATGGCGACACCAAGCGATTTTGATTGGGACCAATAGGGCCCGCGCAATTCAAACAGTCTACGTATTTTTTGAACAGACCTCGTATATTCAAGAATGTCCCGAATGCAAGATATCCACTGCGGAGGTATGATTTTTTAAAATTAAATCTGCGTAATGCACTTATGCCTTGAGCTAAAAAGTTAACAACAAAATTATACTTTACATAATATAAAACTTCTAGTTCAAGATATAAGATGTACACAAGACCAATTTATTAGAGACACCTCTTACGGAAAATGGATCGGCCTCCCAGTGACACCCAAGCAATGGAACAGGTCGAAGCGGTGTATAAAAGGGATGCGTTGGATCACAAGTTGCAGTCAGCAGCAGTAGTGGACTGAATATGGGTAAATCCAAGGATTTAACAGACTTTGAACGAGGCCTGATTGTTGGAGCTCGACGGGCGCAGTTGAGCATTTCACAAACCGCGAACCTCCTCGGATTTTCCCGTGCAACAGTGTCAAGGGTATTCCATGAATGGCAGTTATGCCAAAAAACAACCTCCAACGAACACAACTCCGGACGAAACAGGGCCGTGAATGAACGAGGCCAACGGCAACTGGCACGAATCATCCACAGCAACAGGACGGGAACAGTCCAACAAATTGCAGCGCAGTTAAATGAGGAAGCACCCCAACCCATTTCGGAGCACACGGTGCGGCGCAACTTGCACCGAGCTGGGTTTAACCACAGGTGACCAGTACGGGTACCGTCGCTGTCACCGCAAAACAGGAAGAAGTGTTATGTGCGCACAGGCATCGCCACTGACACTGGATTAGTGGAAGAAGATCGCCTGGTCCTTCGAATCGCGGTTCCTACTTCATCATGCGGACGGCAGACTCCGCATCTGGCGCAGACAGCACGAGACCGTGGACCCATCCTGTCAGCAGACAACCGTACAGGCGTGTGGAGGAGGAGTGCTGGTCTAGGGTGTCTTCTCTTGGGACACACTGGGTCCTCTGATATCCGTAGACACATCCCTGAATAAGACACACTACCTGAACATTGTTGCCGATCAGGTGCACCCGTTCATGATAATTGTGTTCCCAGGTGGTGACGGATAGCTTCAGCAGGACATTGCTCCCTGTCACCGTGCTCGAATGATCTTGGACTGGTTCGAGAAACATGACGCGGACTTCCACCTGCATCAGTGGCCAGCTCGGTCGCCCGATCTCAACCCGATCGATCATTTATGGGATGAAGTGGAGAGAACCATCCGACACCTTCCCACAATACCTTCCAACCTACACCAATTGCGGGACGCTGTGATGTCAGCCTGGGTTACTATTCCTCCGCAACGGTTTCAATACCTTGTTGAATCCATGCCAGAACGTATTCAGACAGTTCTCGCCGCTAAAGGAGGCGCAATACGCTATTAGCGGGGTGTATCTAATAAATTGGTCGTTCAGTGTATATTAAGGAAGGTGTAAAAAAATTAAAACAAACTCTTGTTTAATTTTGAAGATACAATTTTTTTGAATGACTACATATGACAAATGTCACTTTTACTGTATAGGGCCCGTCATGGCGGAGAGGCCACGTCATTTGCGTGTCACCCTAGACTTTTTTATCCAAAATGGTTTAAAGTCTTCCACAAAATATCATAAAATTCATTCAGCCAAATATGGATCTGAAAGGTGTCTTTTTGCTATAAAAGCATGGTTTTCAACGAGTTGCATATATCGCGATAATTATTTTAAATAAATAGAATAAAATTTTAATACAATACTGTTAATTACCATTTCCTGAATAATCAAATTTTAAATCAGCACAACATTTTCTTTATTGTACAAAGCTTCAAAAAAAGCTTTAAGAATTTTGAAGATCTAAAGCGTCGGCAAAGAGTACAGTAGTAAAACAATATAGGGTTATTCAAAACAGATTAAAGCTGATATATTTTTATTAAACCAAACCGACATATACTACCTACCAATTTTTGTCCGGACACCCTTGTCCTCGGTTGGAATGAGCGAGTTTATGAATGCAAATATAGAGGACGAGCCTGATTTTAATAAATAAAACACATCGGGTGATCATAGAAGTCGAATAGAGGCAACTAGTTGTTACCCGCGGCTTCGCCCGCCCGCGCCATCTGTTGAGGGGAATTACAAAGCAAAAGCAAATAATTTTAAATGAAACCCCAGAAAGTGGGGAAGGTGGGGGTCGTAGGGGGCTGATTTTTGGCGATAGAGCAGGTCCTTTATTGATAAGCCTGCCCTGAAAATTTCAAGTCGCTAGCTCATACCGTCTAGGAGGAGATAGAATTACAGATAAATAAATAAATAATTACACGCAAGAGTTTTAGTAGAGGCAATATGACACCATGACCAGGATATGAGTGACTTTGAGAGAAGTGTCATTGTGGGCTGATCAGCCTCGGTGGCTCGGTGGTTGCGTGTTCGCCTCTGATGCCCGAGTATGCGGGTTCGATCCCAGCCGAGGACGACGAGGATTTTTCAAGGGGAAATCCTGATATTAAGCACTTCCTTCGGAAGGGAAATAAGGCCGTTGGTCCCGTGTATAGGCCCGTGTAGTCGTTTGCCGGCTGCACGTTAAAGAACCCTTGAGAGGCAAAATTTGCGGCCCTTATAACGCCGTCCTGATATGACCATAGTAGTTGAAAGAGTTTCAGAAGAACAGTAATACTACCGTGAGATTAATAGCTTACGAAAAAAACTCCACGGCGTTGGTTTCCATGGAAGAGCTGTAGCAGAAAAGCCAAACATCACAAGAGCGGAATACCGACATTTCGTTACAAGACAATTCGCGACAGACAATTCGCGTTCCTGCGACAAGTCGTATTAACGAGACAGCAGGTTTCGAAATATTCGCGAAGCTCACAGTTTTCCATAAAGTCAAATTACAAACTCGTTTCCCTACTTTTGTCGAAATGGAGAGGGCATAATTTTGTCACAGTTTATGCAGTCTTCGGGATTCCGCACTTCATTTGGGATTCAAATGATAAAGTAAATTTAAATTACTAATTGAAATGAGAAAATGTAAGATTCTAAATTTCTTAAACCATTTGAAATTCACTTTATGGTTACCTACTTAAAATTGGAAAAATCATATTTTCATCTTTAGAATTTTGTTTGATCTTTAGAATTTATTTTTATTAATGAGCGATAAGTTTTAAGTATGCTAATTGTATGGTTATATATTAAAATGATCTTACAAATTTTTCGGAGACATCTTATCTACTTATTGCAAGAACGAATTGTCCGTTGCGAATTAAACTATATCGAAATGTCGGTATCCCCGCAAGGACATGGACCAGTGGAAGAACGTATTATGGACATCCGAAGCGATGAATCGAGGTTCACCTGTTTCCAGTCCGATGGTAGAGTATGGATGTAGAGGCAATCCGAAGAACGGGTGTTACCAGAGTGCGTTCTTCCCACAGTGACATTTGGTGGTGGTGGAGTGATTGTGAGGGGATACGTTCAGCAACCAATTGCGCCACTGCAGACATGAAATTATTACACTATTTACATGTCTTTTGGGTTTGGTTAAGAGCATGCGGACTATCTTTGCTAAGGCGTAATATTCATTAAAGAATAACTCAAGATGGGTTATTTTCTTTCCTATTTTCAACAATATACAGGGTGTTTTTGAATTGAGTACAGATTTTTTGGGAGATGATAGAAGAGGTCCTTAGAAGTTGATTTTTTTGTCATATGAACATGGGGTCCCCGCAGCTCCGTGTACTTACAATACTGCATTGAACAATCAAATGACACCGGGACGCAGTGTGCGTTGGTAGGACTAGATTATTTTATTTTTAACAATTAACACAAGCAATCTACTGTAATAACCCGTAGATACCGAAGAAGAATTGGCGGCTCGTGTTGTCGCGGCAGCAGGTGACATCAGCGACCGTGCAAATCAACTGTTTCCACGCGTACATCAATCCATCATAAGGCGTTGCGAATTGTGCTATGAAGCAAATGGCGGTCATTTCGAACAGTTACTGTAAAAGTCATACAGTAGATTGCTTGTGTTAATTGTTAAAAATAAAATAATCTAGGTCTACCAACGCACACTGCATCCCGGTGTCATTTGATTGTTCAGTGCAGTATTGTAAGTAAACGGAGCTGCGGGGACCCCATGTTCATATGACAAAAAATACTTCTAAGGACCTCTTCTATCATCTACCAAAAAATCTGTACTCAATTCAAAAACACCCTGTATATTACAGTTTAGTACTTTGTAAGACCTTCCCCTCTATACGATACGGTATGGAGTCATACAAAGCCTTGATGTCATTTTCTAAAGATTTCGTCAGACTTTCTGCAAGTTTCTGCTGAATTGCCTGATAGTCTATCGTCTTGCTGAAGAAAGGTCTTGGGATTTTACTTGTCAAGGAAGAGTTTGAACAGACTAAGATATTCCAGAGAAAATATGTCCCATGAGGCCGGGCATTATCCTATTTGATAACAGAACCGATCATCACGTATCGTAGGTTAATAGCGTGCAACAACTTATGGGGACTTACCGGTCCCCACAATGTAGTCTGTCGGAAGCGATGTCTTGTAGTAAGTTTTCAATGGCCACAGAAGTTTAATGATTTGCATCCTTGCTAGAATGAATTTGCATGCCAAATTTATATCCTTTATCAGATTATTTTTTTGCGGGTTCTTCGATTTTTTTTGTGTATATTTATTTCATTAAACACCATGAAATTTTAAATTGGGTGGCAAACGTTGTTCTCCCCACCTATCAAATGAATATCGCTCCCCTCTCTAGTTAGAGTAGAAAAACATTAAGTATACGCATTAGTATATGCATTAGTTGTATACGCATGAATGTATTCCAAGAATGCCAGTGCATCTTTAAATTCTTTCAGATACATTAGAATGATAATTTAAACTATATATAGAATTAACTTAGCATTAATAATGAAGAAAAGCGTTAGCCTGCAGGGTAAGAGGTATTCATCAAGGTTTCGTCCGAATAAAAAAAAAAGATAAAAGCTGAAAAGTTGAATGGAAGCGAATCACGAACGAAGAGTGGTGGAGGAAAGGGGGAAAAAATCGCCCGAATGTATATTAAACCAATTATCTCTCATCCTATGAATAGCATTGTAAGCGATTTTAATGAAGGTTCCGTTCTTTTTTTTATATTTATTCTCTATCCCCCTTGACCTCGTCAGACCATCTAATAAAAAACATAAGAGGGGGAAATTAAAAAAGAACTAGGAGCGCAACAAAAGAAAGTGAGTGAGGTGCCCGCATGTTGCGAGGAAGTTTCTCATCGAAAACGGACGGACGAGATAGTCCCTCCCCTCTTCCATCTCCTTTTTGTCTCTTTCCCTCTTCCCCAAACGCCTTCTTAACCTCTTGGCTCACTCTCTCTCTCGTTTCTGACGACCACGCAATGGAGCGCTGCCGCTTCCTCTCCCCACTCCAACGACGACGACGCTCTCGGGCCGCGTGAGCCAGCCAAGTGCAAGGGCGTCGCCGTCCTGCTACGGCCTCCGCACACACAAACAGATACACACGCACACACGCTCTCGCTCTCACGGTGCTGCTGCCAACTCTCTAGTTGAACGACGACGGCAACGACTAAACGTACTCCCTTTCTTCACCAGCCAGCATTGATTACAGGTAAATGCGCTATAGTTAGGCGTAGCTATAGTACTTGTCGCCTCATTATCGCTCTTTAATTTTTTTTTAATAATAATAATATGACGAAGCAGCTTTTAAAAGTGCAAAGAAATTTCTTTTAAATCGTTAGAAAAAAAAGTAATAGCAAATAAACTCACTTTGCTCGTACAAGTTTTCAAAAACACGCCCCTTAACACGAATTATAATTTGTTCGACAAATTTTTCTGACATGATCAGCTGTTTAGCAATATAAGATAAAGACAGCCCGCATTTGAGGCATTACTAGAACAAAACGCAATATTGATACGAACAACTAAAGATATTGGAATAGGGAGGAAAGTTGTATTTTAGAGTATTTAAGATGTTTATTAGAAATTATTTTAAGTGCAATTTTCTTAAGAGGGGATTCATACATTAATATTTAAAATCATTTTATGTCATAAATATTATGATATTTAAATAAGTTGACAATAGTTTATTAATTTGAATTTATTATTTAATAGAAGATTTTTCTCAACATACGAAAAGAAGATTTTTCTCAACATTTTATTATTTCTACTTCTCGTATTTCGATTAGAAGTAGAAACACAATTTTTCCAGATTTTGAAATTTTTAATTACCTATAAACTAGTTCAACACCCTTAAAAAGTAAAGTCAGATGTAGATGATGATAACTTTTCACTATCTCCAACTATATGGTAATTTAACAATGCCATCAATATTGTTGTCAATATTGTCACCTATTCAAAGTAAATGATTAAAATTAGTGAACTATTGTTGAGCCAGGTCATCATTGTTGGATCGGGTCATTCTTGCCGAGAGGGCTAGGGTGTAGGCTTCCTAGTTCTCGAGTCCGCCTGACCGTGGGTTCGAATCCCGCCGTGGGCATGGATGTTTGTGTTTGTCCTGGGCTGCGTACAGATATAACTTGTGTAAAAGGCGCAAAATGACCATAGTAGTCGACGCCAAATTTCTAGAACCCCCCCCCCCTCATTCTTGCCACACACAAAATTTTCTTTAATTATATAAGCTCATTCCTATTTAAAAAATGAATCCCTTGTTTATTTGAATTTGACTTTAACAATACTTCCAATATTGTTTTTGGTATTGTCACCATTTCCTAGTTAAATAATCAGATAATTATTGTTGAGTCGGGTCATTGTTGCCACACAGATAATTATATGTGATTAACAATGGTCTGTACGGTGTAACAAAAGCTTAAGTTGTGATTGTTTACAACATCTTTTGATAATACCGACTGGCGAAACATGTTGAGAAAAATCTCCAATTAAGTAATAAATTCGTATTACTAAAACTATTGCCAACTTATTTATACGGTCAAGTAATACAAAATTATTATAAGGAATTTTGTCTCTTCAAATTCTTAAAGGATTCTTTTAATTAATTTAAAGCTCACCACCATAAAATGCAAAGTAATTCTAATTAGAGAAATTTCAATCACCGGTGTAAGTTTAAAGCTGAATTTAGAATAAGATTTATTGAATAATCGGACCATAATTATTATTTAAAAATAATATACTTGGTTACGTTAGTTTAATTACAAAAAAAAATCTCGATATTTGACTTTCACTCTTCTACGAAATGTTTATTGTTTCTAATCACTCGTTAAGGCATCCTAGCAAGTGTTTGTGGGATAGCACCAGGCGAATAAGCACGTAGATGTAATTTTGAATATTCAAAAGACTTTTGACGGGGGGGGGGGGGGGGGAAGTTATTTTTGATTAAAGGTTTACGGAGAAATTTAATCTCTAAGATATATTAAATTCATTTCAATACGTCTTGAACGATTTGAAACATTTTTAGCGTGCTTTTTCTTAAATGTGCTTTTATAAGATCTCTTTTGCGATATTTTTTCCTCCTGGTTTAGAAGGAACAACCTTCGTCCTAATGTCGGATAACAAGCTAATTATACGAATGTATTTTCCATCTAAAATCAGATAATATCAACGAAAATACATGAAATGTCAGCCAGATGTTGTTTTGTATTACAATGGACTTACGAATACTATAACAAAATGAGCAATTAATATAGGAAACGTTTGAATGTGAATTTCTATCATGACTTTTTTAGAGGAAGAGAAATAAGGCTAAAGAACGCACTCCAATATTTCGATCATGTGAATCATTATAAAATTAACACGTTCTTCAATTAAAAAAAAAAAATTAGTGCATTTGAGTTATTACGATTCGAAATGTTGAACGCGTAAGAATAAAATTTTAAGGGAATTTATGCGTACACATAGCTTTAATTGCAATGAAGGAAAAGCGATCTATTCTGAAAATGTCATATCGCATATGTCAAACCAGGAAAAACGCGTACCTATTTTTAATAGTTAAGATGACAACGAGTAGTATCTGGCATTAAAATTACAGAACACGGAAGTAAAGTCATGGTCACAGCATGAGACGCGTACACGCAAATTCGCGCAGCTGAAAGTCGTGAATATTGTGAGCAGGTTGCAATATCTACTATGAAATCAAGGACATTTAGTTTACAAAATTAACTTCTCTTTTCAGTTTTAGTTTATCTGATACGTTTATACGATTTTCCAAAGCAATTCATATCTTCTATCATACAGTGGAGTAATAGAATTTTTTATTCTATCCATGTACATCATCTATACAACTACGACGAGTTGCTCACTTCACCTAACATAAAAACATTCCAAGGTGTCAAACAGAGCAGTATACGTTTACAAACATGTCGTCACTTAATTCGCCCTCTTCTTCGTGGCAATGAACTATTTAATATTTATCGCGATTATTTTTAAAGAGTTTGGACGAAATAGTACTATATAAAATAAAAGTCTCAACTATATTCTCTCCCTTTCATTTTTAACATTGTATAATAGAAGATATTAGCCAGTTCTGTCTTGGCGGAATCTCTTCCTTATTTTAATTATACCCTATGCTGTGTCGGAGGTTCTTTACTTTCTTGCAGTGTAAGCTTTGTATTGAGGCAAAAAAAAGAGAGAAAGAGAGTGCATGCATTTCCCCTGACATAAACCACTCATCGTCATGTTTTCTCAAAGATCAACAAAGCAACGTCGTCGCTCGCCTTCGCCGTTCAATTTGCAAGACCTCACAGCTGAAAGGGGACAATCTCCAACCTGAGATTTTATTCTTGTCGTATTCAGCAAATGGAGCCTTTAGAATTTATCTCGGTTGTTTTGCTTTTAAGAAGTTCCTTTTTTATATACGATTATATATTTATTTTATCACGACCATTATAGCAATCTTATTATATCTGTCCACTGAAGAACTAAAGGATCTACGCTCTTTTGTCGAATCTTGATATTACATAAGAATTCTCAAAATTTTATATTAGCTCATGAAACTAACTTTTATAATTGCTATCCCCACAATTTTTTCCATAGTTGCTACTTCTTTATGAAAATTCGGCTAGATTACATATTTTCAGTTAGATTTTCGACCAAATAATCATATGTTATAGCGGCATATAGCCAATGTATTGTTTTAACAGGACTGAGTGAAACCCAAGACCACAATCCTCCCGGTATGACTAATTATTATTTTTCTGAACGACATTGAGGATACGGATGTCTCCAAATGCGAATTTTATCCCAAGAGACAATTCGTAAGAGTGCCGTATAAAATTGCCTGAAAAGAAAACACTTCAAGTTTTGTCTTCGGATAGTTTGGATTCGATGTGATTTCAATTTGTAATGTGGCGGACGACCTACCTGAAGTTTTGCTATGCGCCACATAACATCAGTGTCACCTCCTGCAAATGCGGCGATAAATCGATACAAACAATCTATTGTCCACATAGATTAGATTTTACCTTTTGCATGTACATACAAGAAGTGAAATCTACGAGGGCTACTGTAGAAATTCGTAGCTGAACAATCGGTATGCATGCGTCATCAATTTTAAGTATCGTGTCACGTGCAGACATTCATTACATGATGCTTGTCCGCATTTCATTGCCATCCAGATATTCGTTTGAATCGAACAGTGGCTCGAAGTGAGCGTTGTCGGACTGCAGGAGCATAAATAATGGAAATTTCAATAGAGGCGTGGAGAACCATGATTTTCTACGACCTAAAAAGGACCTAAATCCAAATGAGTGCTATGAAACTTTGAGAGAATCTTTCCCGATATCAAAAGCCTTGTCACAAACTGTTACAGAAAATTTGGAAGGGAGCGAAAGTCTCTGAAAAACGATCCCTTATAGTGAACGTCCCTGTGATGCAGTCACTCCGGAAAACATTTCCCATGTAGAGAACATGGTAAAGGCAGACCCGCGTATCACTTAACAGCAGATCGAGAAATCTCTCCACCTCGAATCAACGGCTGTCAACACCATTTCGCGAGTTCTCCTTCAACTAACAATGTATGAGATGATCCCCCATACGTTGATGTTGGAGCAAAAAGAGGAAAGAGTGAAATGATGCCATGAAATGCTCGAAAGATTCGAATAAGGCAATTCATGGCCAGTTTACAGCATCCTAATTGGTGATTATGACCATTATGACCATAAGAGTAAAGAGCAGCTAAAGAGGGTGCACAAAGGAGACCCTCCCCCGAAGACATAAAAGAGTTCGAAACACTGGAAAGTTTATGGTTGCTAACTTCTTCTCTTGCACTGATCATGTAGTAACCATTCCACTGCAAACTGGCAAAACTGTCATTGCAGAATAGTACGCGACGAAGTGTGTTCCACAAGTGCTGCAAAATTGGCGAGAAAAGCACCCAAGAACTGGGGATTCCAAAGGAGAGTACTTTAAAAAAGAGCCATAAAAATTATTTGTTCTAATCGTCTTGTATTATCTGTGGCTAAAACTTCAGCAGTCACCCTTGTATTTTATGCGGACAAGAGGTTTCGTTATTTCTACTATCAATACCGAGCTGGAAAAAACATATCGAATTACTTGTTCATTTTATTAAGGTGATTACTCTTTTTTGAAACATCTTGAATTTATCGTAGTGTTTCCCAGATTTTATTGGAGACTAATGAATGCAATATGCAAAATTATTCATAATTTCAAAGCATATTGTGCATATATTTCTCACGAAAAAAACTGAAATTTACTGTGGGAAATTTACGTCAATGGTAAGGATTGGATTACGTTCCCTTGAAGATAGCTTATTAACTTGGCCTTGGATACCATCATATCTGTTTAAGCGCTAAATTATATTTAATTAATAATAGAAAGGATTGAATAAACGCGAGGAGGACATAGAAAGGTAATGGAAGCGCTGAGTTCATCAATTTTAACCCCCATATTTCTTTAGCAAAAAATTGATTTTCTGGAACGTAATATTTAGAAAATGTAAAAGAACTCTATCTTCTTTCGTTTCTCATAATTTCTGATCAAATGACATATCATATACCATATCTGCCATTTGAAAATGTTTAATAGTTCTAAAGAACATGTGACTGCTACCCTCACAACTCCGACCCCACTGGGACAACTTCGCCTAAACTTCATAGTAATGCAAATCTTGTCTAGAGGAATCTGCATACCGAATTTCATTCCTTTGGATACTACATACCATATCCCCTCTGTCTCCTACCCCCATAACCCGACTCCAGTGGACCAATCAAAGCCAAACTAAATGGTGAAGTAGGATATACTCATGGTAAGCTACATTCCGAATTTCAATCTTCTATGCCAAAAAATGGAGAAAATATGAAGATGACAGTCGGACGGACGGACCGACAGACGGACATTGTAAAACCAATAAGTAGTTACATTCTTCCACTAAATAATGGCTTATATAAAAGCATTTACATGTATTTGAAGACAAAGTTTCAAGAATCTGTGGATACTTTATTATTGCATTTATTAAGTAGCCGAAGAATGGAGTACTTATTGGTTTCACAATGTCCATCTGTCCCCTTCATATTCTCAACATTTTTGACGTAGAAGGTCGAAACTCGGAACGTAGCTTACCATAAGCATGTCCTACTTCATTATTTAGTTTGGTTATAATTGGTTTACTGGGGTCGGAGTTACGGTGGTGGGAGTTAGACGGGACCAAGTGGTCTAAGTGTGATTTTGTAAGTAAAAGGTGTGGAACTCAGTATGCATATTCCTCTAGGCAAGATATACATTATTATGAAGTTTGGGCCAAATTGTTCCAGTGGGGTCGGAGTTGTGGGGGTGGCAGTCACTTAATCTTTAGAATTATGGCAACATGTCATGTGATATGTCATTCAATCGGAAATTATGAGAAACGAAAGAAGATAGAGTTCCTTTATATTTTCTAAATACTAAGTTCGTGAAAATCAATTTTTTTGATTAAAAAAATTGGGGAGGGGGTTAAAAAGTGGTGAAAAAGAGGTAAAAATAAATGACCTCAGGGCTTCCGCTACTTTCCTATACCCTCCTCGAGGGAATTAATTTCTTGTTTATTTTATTTATTTATTTATTTATTTATTTATTTATTTATTTATTGTTCGTTTGTTTGTTTTAATACCTTTGTTGTGCATTGTGTTATGCTATTCGGGAGAAGGCGGACGATAACTGAAGAATGCCTCGGGTAGTCAATCAGTGTATTACTTCCAATTTTTATATTTTTATTTCGCTTATTCGTTTCATACATGTTATATTTCAGTATGAATCATATATTCTCATGAATTTCAGTAAAGAAGAAAAGAATCGAAAATATTTGAGAATAATACAAACATGGCTGTTCATTTCGCTAAACTTTATAAAATACTGTTACATTGCTCAAAATTATTTCTTCGAGATGTATTAGATTCAAATGCAACTCACGAAAAAGAAACGAAAGTAGGCTTAGCTTAATTATTTGCGACAGTTTAATTACTGCGCGATCCTCAATTTTTTTTAAACACTTAATCTGAAGATGGTATACATTGTGTTAAATTCACAACATTTTTCTATAACAGTTCTATTAATAGCAGTTGTTTCTCCTTCAAGCTTCACTGCAACTTTTAATTTTGAAAGAACCGCTGAAGTTTTTAGTTAGAAAATAAAGTAATAACGAACTTTTTTAATATAATTTCTCAAATGCTTTCGGCTCTTCTGGGAGCTGGTAAAAAGCAAATCCTAGTTTTTGAAACACAATAATGAATGAACGCATAAAAGACTGAATAAACAAAAGAGTCCAAAAACTAAGACTTTCACAAAATTCGTGAGCAAAACTGGAATGATATCCGTTAATTAGTGGATTTCAGCTAGTATCTACAGATTGTGCCTGATAAACAAGCATTCTACTTATGAATATTCCTACTTTGTACTCTCACTTTAATAATCAAAACAGGAAAGGGAAGAAATCCCTTGTGTGTAGACAATTCATTGAGAACTTCCTGATGCCGGAAGAGGCCGTTCATTTCATTGACGAGAGTAATAATTAGAAGAAATCGGAATGGAAGAGAAGGCAGATAATAAGTTTCATCGAGGCCATTGATTACACCAACTTAAGGACTCGGTGAAGGACCTTTTCTCTTCTTTTAACTTGATATAGCGAAAAATCTCCTTCCAAGAAACCAATTAGCTTAGACACAATCAACAAGGGAAAGCTTTAACAGAAAACGAATGAAAATTATGAGTTTATTATCAAGGCCTCCAATTATCCAAGTTTCAGGCTTGGTGTGAAGCTTTTTGACAAGACACTCGTTTCATAAATTCCCACGATTGCTCTAGAACAGCTAAAATAGCAAATTTATAAAATTATACAGGATCCAGTTAAATATATGTAATTCATCTCGAATATGAGAAAACACCGTCATCATCATCAAGTCAAGATTGAAGAGAAGAAGATAGGATTGAAGAAGAATTGAAAAATTTCGTTATTATTATTTTTTTAAATGAAAATAATAGTCATTCGTTTTTCGGCTTTAATTTTACATCTAGGAAGACTTCTTTTAGACTTTTAGACGCTTAGTCAATGCTACCGACCTCTATAATATACTCCCTGACAAATATATGGAGATTTTTGAAAAATGAAAGGTTCATCTCAAATAACTGTTTATAAAATAAAAAGGACTTTTTGCATTATACAACGATTTATTCTAATGTAAAAGTTACATAATTTTTTTTCTGTATACAAAATGTTTTATGTATGTCAAACAATTTCTTTCATCAAAGAAATAAGAAAAACAAACAATAGTGAGACTAAAGTTTGGAGAATTTATGTGACTATTTGACATTAACAGTCATCTCTTGATATTTCACACCCACATACGACACATTTTTTGAGCAAATCTACATCTGGCAACTTCTCGCTTCATTTTACCCCAAATTGATTAAGGTCAGGACTATTTCCTGGCCATTTCAGGAGTATTTTGTTCTTCGAACCAGTTTAGTGTTGCTTTGCTCTGTGACATTGTGCTCCGTCTTGTTGATATGTAAAGTCACGATCAGGGAAGTAAAAAGCAGCACTTGGTATCAGATGATCGGTCATTATCTCAGTGTCGTAGGAACTGTTGACATTTCCTTGACATTATTATGGAAATTCAACTCTACATGATACACAGCTTTTCTTTTTTCTTGCACAAAATATTTTGTTTAGCAGCTTTGAGAAGGCTAAATCTAGATTCATCACTGAATATGTATATAACTGAATATTCATCCATGGTTGTATGTTCACATGCCCAATCAAGTCGTTGTTTCTTCATTTATTTAGTTATAATTTACTCGAGACTTCTTTGCTGCAGAACGAAATGAGTAACCCTTCTCTTTTAAATGACGAATTGTTGTCTTTGCCGAAACTTCTTTCTTGGTAATTGTATTCCATTTTGCAGTTATTGCAGTTTGAAAGTGTGAATCTCAAAATACCTCTTAGATGTCTATCTTCGATTTTACTTATGGTGCGTTTCTGGCGTACCTGACAGGTACTGCCTGTGCAATTTCAGTTTTCTTATATTTTACTTTTGCTTTACAGCTTTTGTAGTTAAGTTGAGATCTTTGGCAACGTTACTTCTTTTTTGTTTTCTTGACATTTCTTATTAATTAAATCACGAACAGACTGAGGGGTTTGTTTTGAGGGGGGCATTTTATCCTGATATAAAGCATATAAGAAAATCAATTAACCAAATCCCTAAATTACATAAATCAACTCGTTCTTTGCTAATTCACGTTTAAGATTAAATTTCTTCAACTAGGAACTTGAAAATTTAACTTTATTAACAAAATCTCCAAACTTTTGTCTCAGGACAGTCAAATCGCCAAATACAATTGTTCTTTTTCTTCTTTTATGTTAAAAAATGATTTGGTACTCTTGAAATTTTATGAGCATGATATAAGACGGCAGTGTCCGCGCAGTCTGCTCGCCAAATCGCCAGTGGCGACAGTTCGACTAATCTGACGAATAAACAATAACATTTGGCGAACATACTTGGCTAATTCTATTTATATGGAAAATTTTTATTTTCAACTTCGAAAATGCGATTATCATGTGATTAAATTTTTTTTAAATTTTAAATGCTTCATAATTTTTTTTAATTTTAAATTTGGCTAAAAACATGAGATTCTGGCTTAAAGAAAATCTCTATTGGCTAAACCATTGGCGATAAAAATTTCAAGTACTGCGCGGCCACTGAGATGGTATAAATTTAAAATACAGTGCTTTGCACTGCATAGGCCAATTAAATGCACTGAAATCCAGAAGATTAAGTTCATTTATCCAATCGATAGCTTGGAAATTTAATTTGATACTATTAACGCATTTACGCCTCAACGCTCGAATGTCAACTGCTATTGGAAAAGACTTAGGCGATTATCTTAACAGCCACGTTTAGCTAATTACTTAAAAAAGTTACTTGTATTCAAAATACCTCGCTAATTTTAGACAGGTTCCTAAGCACTTGCTTTGCATTTTATTTTAATAGAATTTTTTGAGGACTTATTTGGGATGAACCTTTCATATATTCAGAAGTCTCCTTCTTCTTTAGCCTATATGCTTCTCTTGATTAAAAACTCAAATTTGGCTAATCTTCGTCTTCTGGTAGCCAAGTAAAACTTCATGGAATTGAATTCCTCTGCAATATTTAAAACTCTTATGAGTTTAAAACTTGGACAATGAAATTAAAGCTTTATCAGTCGAAGAAATCGATTTATTAAAAAAAATGAAATAATTCATTCGTAGAAAATCACGTTAATGAATCCCATATCTCTTTATTAATCTAATTTCTTATTTTTAGCAGACGACGACCAATAAATCTTTTTATAGAATCTAATAACAAAAAATTTCAGACCGTAACTAATTATGTAACGAATCTTGACAGTCGAATCTCTATCATCTCTGTCATCTCTGAGTCGAATCCTAACGAATCTCTGCCATCTTTCAACTTGAATCACTTTAAGCACTTTAAAGATAGAAATGGATGTTGGTGTTATATATTACCTGTATTGTGCTTAGGGTATTAAAAAAAACCTATTACGGTTACACTCTTAAGTGTTGAAGGTTCTGGTGAAAATAAAAGCTAAACTCCTGGAAAAACAAAAATAAACCGTGATAACCTTCATATCCGCCATATGTGTATGTACACTTTCGAGTGGTGACTATTTAAAGACGAAGACGACTTTTTTGGCGGGGAGAAATATCCTACCAAAAATGATTTAGCACAGAAAAATCCATGCCGCAAAAGGCTTAAAAATAATCATTTTGAAAACATCACTAATTATTTATGCTCTATATTGAAACAAATTTCTTTGAACTCAATGCGTCATAAGATATAAAGGTTTCAATAGCGATATTCCGTTTCTTTTTAGTTGAACTTAAATATCAGATTTAAATATAAAAAGGCCTGTTTTATACTTAGTATATGAGGCCATATCCCTCCAAACACTGAAAATTACATCGCAGCAAAGCCAGTGGCGTGAAGCTTAAATGGCACTTAATGTTCTAGCATTAATTGGCCTTTGCACAGACGCGTAAACCCACTGAAATCCAGAAGATTAAGCTCATTTATCCAATCGATAGATAAATAGCTTGGAAATTTAATTTGATAGTAGAAGCCTTCGGAATGGATAGTGTAGCGCATTTACGCCTCAATGCTCGAATGTTAACCGCTATTGGAAAAGACTTAGGCGATTATCTTAACAACCACGTTTAGCTAATTACTTAAAAAAGCACTTGTATTCAAAATACTTCGCTAATTTTAGACAGGTTCCTACGCACTTGCTTTGCATTTTTTTTTTTTACCAATAACACTGTCCAACAACAAAAAAATTACTGAACAGAGGAGCACCGTTTCTAAGGTAATTTTTTGCGTCGATTACAAAAATGACGCTCATTTTTGCCTATCAGGTCTCAATTTTCGTGATTGAAATTTTTATATTTTTATGTAAATTTGACACTTACGCGTAAGTTTCAAAATTACTTAATATATTTTAAATATATATGTTTTTTTTTATTTTCAGCTACATATAATACTTAAATAAATGAAAATGCCTAGAGGGACTTGTAAAAACAATCCAGATATTTTTGTTATATTTGTGGATGTGTAACAACAAAGCGAAAAATATCAAATTACGTCAAAAAACTTTATAATCTAAATTTCAAAATTGAAGTGGGAGATCAAGATAAGAAATGGGCACCACATATATGCTGTCGTTTGGTCTAAAATGCCTTAATTTACAGAAATTATAAAATTTTAGTATGCGATTTACCAAAAATTGAGACCCGATAGAGAAAAACGATTTGCAGATTCGGAATCAGCGCACCCAGATTACCAAAAACCAACTACTCTTTGCCTAGTAATTTTTTGAAAGTTAAAAATTGTTGGACAGTGTAATCAAGAGATGTGCTTAGGTAACGAATTCAGAGAGATCCAAAATTATTTTTAATTCCAAAGAAATAATTAAACTGACACGGAGAAAATTCGTCTTGGAAAAGGGTGTTTGCAAAATATATATTATGAAACTCTTAGAATGCATTCTATTATGCATTATGAGCCAGAAACTTGTCAGAATAAATAAAGGTTCGTATTTTGCATACCAAATGTCAGAGTACTTATTGTGCAATGCAGGATAAAGGCCACAATTCTAAAAAAAAACAAAAAACATTAGCTGTCCTCTCGGCTAATTATCTGTTTTCCGGTTAATTAACAAGAGAACAGTTAATCCTTCTAAGGATAAGCTTAAAATTGTCGAGAAGGTTAAAATTGTCGTTACTGTTCTTATAAGTAATTTGCAAAAATAAATAAATAAAGAGAATATCATTGACGAAGAAGCATAAAATGTACTGAAACTCAGCACCTGTGCTTCCAAAGAAAACTTCTAGTGATACTTTTTTCAGGCATTCATAGGGATCCTTTGCGGCTTGTAAATGTAAAGATCCGGACCGAAATGGAAGAGCGGATGGCCAATGTGCTTCTTGGAATCCGGAACTGGCAATGGTCCATAACAAAAGAACGGTTACCAGCCGTTTACATTCTCGTTTCATAACATATAAAAGAAACATGTATATTATAATTGTTGTAGAAAAGTTCCGATTTCGCAATAATTTTTTTAAAATAACTTATAAGTAAAGTAACAAATTTAAACATCATCCAGCTTGGCAGAATGCCAAGATTTAGAGAGATAGTAAAAGGTGAAGAGTGAAATGAAAGGAGGATATACAAAAGAAGGATTAATGAAGAGAGAAAGAAGAAAGAAGTTTGGTTATCTAAAACTTTTCAGACTGGTTCGCATATTAATAGAAAAACTGATATCTGTTACAGCGCCCTTAATGTTTTCTTAAGGGAAAGTTGTGTTGGAAACCTCACGATGATTCTTCGAATTGAAATACTTATTACTTTATTTTTGGTCCCCAACGTACAATTTATTTGCTGAACCAAAATAGAGTAGGTTTCATTCAAACATCATGACATTAACACCCACCTTTAATTTTAACAATACACAGAACATTTAATTTTTTTCCCCTAAGATTAATTTCTATAAATGATTCCAAAAGGGATTGCTTGATTACAGCTTCATTTGTTTAATTTCTGTAGGTTAATGTCTTGCACCTATTAGAGTGCCATCACTAAATATGATGAAGCAAAAACAAATATTTACGGTCCAAACGTTTGGTTGAATTAATGACTTGTGGCATCCGTCCAATTTTTCTTTTTTCTTTGATGAATAAAAGCGAATTTCATACTTAACAGAGACCAACGGGAAAGGAATCACTTCTAAGGAAAGAATATAAAATTTTAAAAAGTATCCATAAAGTAAAAATAAAATTTCTAATTTATTGACGCTAAAAGCGACCCAATGGAAACTTCAATATGACAGCATTCTTAATTACGATATTCTTTTCTGTATACAAAAGATATGGCATTTGCAAGAACCCAGTGCGTTTTTCCTATTAACTATACATTCTGTTTCTTTACAATTTTGAAAGATTCTGTATCTTTATTTGGAGGATATAAACAATATTTTGAAATGTCTTGATTTAGAAAGACAGCTTTTACTTCAAGAATTCGATGTCCCACTTCCTTTCATTTGCCGTACATCTGTAATTACAGTATTGACGCCCCCTACTGCAACTGCGGCAGTAATCTGAGTTCATTTGCAAGTAAGATTGATACAAACAATCGATCTTTAAGGAATTCTAGAATAAAAATTTAAAAAAATATAGAAAAATTAAGATCCGGGGAACAGGTGCAGCAGTGGCTATCATAAGCGCCCGACCACTTCTGATTAATTAAACGAATTTCTACTTAGTAACGGTGAAATATTAAGATATGAAGACTACCATTAGCGCTGCCAGTGTAATCGGTCTTCAAGGATACATCATCTATTCCTTAGGGTCAGCCATTAATTAAATTTTAGGAAAATTAAAGACAGCTTAGTTTTAAAGAATTCTAATAAACGAAACTTCAACAAATTATAAATCAATAAATCAAAATTATCTAAAATTAATCAAGTCCAATAATTCTAAATTTCAAAGAGGAGTAGAAGTGGTAGTAAATAAAGTGTGTTGAAGATTCAGGTGAAAAACTAGTCCTTCTACAAGGTTTTCACCTACTTCTTCAACACGTATTGGTTGCTACCATTTCTACTTCTCTTTGAACTTTAGAACTTCCGAACTTGATTCTTTAATTTATGTTAATTAATTTAAAATTTTTCAATTTTAAGGAGATTTTCATTATATTTACCAGTTATACAATTTATACAATAACTTCTTTATTTTCAATTAATATTTTTATTAACCTCCTAAATTATTGTTGTTTCTAAGGTGTTCCTTTTTTTTCTTTTGTTTATTTTTTATTTGGTTTACCGGCACAATAATTACCCGTTCCTTTTCGAGAATTATTAAAAAAAAATGCTTCATTTCTTAGAAAAAAAAATAAAGCTGTTAGATCAACTAGCAATCCATAAATTCCGATTTTTAATAGCAAATTTTATTTGTAAATTTCTGAAAAAGGTCTTTGCTGGTTACATTATTGACTCTTCAGAATTGCTTGCCGCTTTAGGGTTAGAGTATAATTAATCTTTCCGTAGATCATCAGTAATGTTAGCGGAGCTGCTACCATCCAGTATTTCAATTATTTACTGTGATTTACTGCTGTTACAATAATAAATAATAATAATAGGAAATTCTTGTATCAAAATTAGATCAAATAAAAGCTTTTATCTCCAGTTACATCTTTAAAATTTTTATCGGAAATATTTTTCAAAAATTCTTTAAGCAAAAATGTACCTTTAAAATATTTTCTTCCAAAGATATAAACTTTCTACATTTAAAAATCTATAAAATACCTGCATCAGATCATCGCCAGTTATTATAGACTCCAGAATGTTGTCTCAGCTCTCAGTAAACTGCTGTTGCAGCAGCAGACAGACATGGACTTTCATCTGTTTCTGTTCGGAAGTTAATAACTGCGAAATCTACCAGGCAGAAAAAGAATCTCTATTTTCGAAAAAATTCCAGTTTATCAAAACACATTGAAAGATAATTAAATATGAAACTTAAGCAATTTACTTAATTTTTTTGTGTGTGACGTTTTGCAAGCGTTAATTAGAGATAATTTTGATTATTATTTTACATTTCGTTTTCGTTTATTAGAATACTTTAAAATCCTTTAGGTTTTTATGGAAAAAATCTAGGAGTGTTAACTCAGGAAAAATAGTCTACAGATAATATCTGTTAAAGTGAGAATATTGTATTGTACATGCTTTGGTAGGCCAAAGGATAACACTCAGACCGTCTTATAAGAACAAAGTTGATACATAAATACATTCGAAAATAGGAACGATAGCTACATGTTGTTTGCTCTTTTGTTAAATTTTCTGTTTAATTATGAAGAAACAGCGATCGGTCCACTTGTCCACAAAATAGTTTATTACTCCATATATGTACATTTCGATTGCAACGTAACTATCATTCAGTATTAAACTACTTCAAGTGAATCGATCGCTGTTCCTTCTTAATTGTAAGTATCCACAATTTGACGTTCTTGCCTTATTTCTCTTTAATGTTATGTTGTCCAATCGCATGCAAATTAAATAAATTTTTTAGAAGAATATTTCAGGTAATTTTCAAATTATAGCAGTTTGCCATCTCTTAATTATAACAATAAATCGTTTCCTATGATTGAGTAGTTGAATTAAAGTAGCAGAGGAACATTGTTTTATTGCTTATGTTCTGTTTTTCAGCTTTCACAATAGAAAGATATATCTAACGACTGTTATCGGTAGATTTATTAATCCATTTTTTAAAACAAAAACGTGCAAACATTCAAAAGGATTCGAAGCCGCGACCCGACATGCTCGAGAGCTGGAACCCTGTATCTTATTTATTATTTCATTAAACGTTCGTTATTTTAATTACATATAAAGTGTCAAGACCTCTGACACAGATATTTCAGTTTTAATTATACAACTCATCACATTCTCTTAATATCGAGCTAAAGCATTTTGCAGGCGGGCAAGTCAGAAAAATTAGAGACATTATTAACAAGATTCTCCATAAAAAAATTATTGAATTTTTCTTTTATGACTTGAGAAGACATTCCACTTAAAATTTAACACTGACTAAAGAGGGGAAGGAAAACAATTTCTTTTATAGTTGCATTGGGAAGTTTGAAGATGCGATCATTATTATTTCAGGAAGATTAAAACGAAGAAAGTGGGCTATTTGGCTTCACGGTCTGACACTTGAGAGTTAGAGAGAAAATTGTCTAATTTCCATTAAACTTTTATGACTCATTAGAATTTCATGCCAAGTCAGGAATTTAGACACGCCAAACACATCGGAGACATCCAACTGAGACTCTCTTCTATTGCCCTTTAAATATTTCGGATGCTGAAGGAATGCTGCTTCCTTGAACGAGAACTCGCAAAAAGAGAAGGGAAAAAAAGAAAAACAAAAAACGGGCTTGTGTAATAGGAAACGGAATTTCTAAACACTGTTCCTGTTTCTTTTCCTATTTGGCAACTACTTTAAGAAATAGAAACTTCATCTCAAACAGTAAACAATGTAGATTAGATGGAAAAAATAAGTGACGTACTAGGTTGGTGCTCATAAATGCTTTGTCATTTTTATTAAAGACTTTGATCTTAGTGGATTGTTTTTGGAGTCTGTTCATCTGTCCATTTTGTTCATAATTAATTTTTAAAATATATATGGGCGTATTTTATTATTTTAGTCACTTGAACATAAATGAAAGGAAGCTATAAGAACCAATTTGGAATCAAAGTGATTTTACAAAACGAGTAATAACTGAAAATAGTTAAAATAATTTAACCCGGAAGCAAATTGGAAATTCACTTTAATAATTTGCAGTTGAAAATTTTAAGAAATTAATTCACACGGCTGGTAAACAGACAGCTCAAAATAACATTTCATGTAATTTTTCAGGTAAATTGCGCTGAAACTGTTTATATTTTGATATTTTTCCAGTCAGGTGTAAGGAAGGCCAAATGAGTGATTTTCGAACGAAATTATTGTTAATAATAATATTTTAATATGAATGGATAGAAAAGAGAGATGTAATCACTTTTCATTAATGGGTCCCTATCGACCTTGTAAACAAGTAAAACAAATAAAATATGGCGTGACCTCAAAAATTTGAAGTAAACTTTTATTTAATTCTTCAAAATTTTCTTGAAACCTTAATGAATCATCTGAGAGCGTGTCCTTCAAAGAACGTCCAAGAATATTTTGTAAAAATCGTATTTAGAACGCTCGAATTTTTTTTAAACAGGAAGTTAAGTAGTCAAATCTAATTTTAGCATCTGATTACACCGTTAAAGTAAAAATTGTTTTCCGTTTAATGTAACTTATATAATAAGAAGGTATTTACACTGAAACGTTTTCCTCCAAAAAAGTGTATAAACTGTTTACCAAGTCTCACGGAAGCCGATTGAGAGTTAAATGAAGGTGATTAAATTGAATCACAAACTTTGATTTTTATCTTGTTATATAATCAAATAATACGGATATAATTAAAATAAAACGAGAGCTCTTGTATTTAAATATCCATCACTTAGGAGCACCAGGTTCATTACTCTCGATTGACAAACAACTGTTTTGGTAATTATTCAATTGTGACGCATGAATAAGCAAAACCGACCCTAAACACAGAAATCATAAAGAAAATATTTTTATTTCCTTCAGAGCAATGCATGTTATTCTGTTGTGGCTAATTGTCATAATTAAAGAGGGCAGATTCACTACCTTCACAACTCCAACATTTGGAGACCCATTCCTATTCAATAACTATTTTGCTCCACTTGGATAAAGCTGACTTTTTACCTTTGAATTTGAGAATGAACAACAACGTTGTATCATTTGTTCTCATATTTCGGGAGCCATGTGTTGAAATTCACTAAAAGCCTCCACCCATTTCACTTTCTAATTGGGTTAACTGCCTCATCAGACTGTTTCCAACTCGTTCTCTATATAACTACCAATGCATAATGGCCTTTTCGTCTGGTTTCACGCCCGGTAATTTTTATCTTCTGCGCTAATTGAATATGACCGGCTAATAAGGTAAAATGGTTTAGTTAATACGCGGCTTAAGAGCGATCCGAATGACTGTTTAAAGGATATAGATAGCTATGGAGACACTATGAAAACATTAACCCAGAGTGAGGCCATGAGAAATAAATTTGCTTGTCACTTTGTAAAATGAGAGGTGAACAAATGTTTACTTTACAATTTGGAAAAAAACCAACAGGCGCATAAATATCAAAATTAATTTGCTCACGTTAACCTTTGCTGTTTAGCGTAAATACAGGATGTCCTAAAAAGGACATGCGGTTTTTAAAACGGAATAGCTGGCAGTACTACCGTTATAAATTTCTCGTATAACTGTTTTACTGTATTCGGATGAGTTGGCGGGTGAGTTGGACGTCCGCGGTATCGCTAATTTCGAATTAGTGCAGCATTGAGTTTTAGCTTGATTTACTGCAGCTTTTATTAACAAAATGCAAACAAATTTAAAAAACTAATTAGCCCACTTTATTTATTTATTTATTTATTTATTTATTTATTAGTTAGGTATATAATACATCGGAGCTCGTCTAAGACCCGTATGGTGATAAACCGACAAGTTAGGTCTTAGGGGGCTCCATGATACAAATTACAAAAGTGAAGTAGTACAATTAATACAGAGTGAAAAATACATAATAGATAGGGATTAGTGTCAGTTGTTAGAAGTGCAGAATTGTTTAATTAATGAATATATAATATATATAAAGTTGCAAATCATTAATCATATAAATTTAATATCATCAAAACATTATCATAATATATATAAATAAATTAATACAATCTCAATTGTAATAAATTGGCAAAAAAATAAAGTTAATTAAGGTTGGGATTATAGGGAAGATGAGTAGCTGAATGTATTAAGAAAGGGCTTTAAATTTCCTTTAAAAGAAGCAGGGTTTGGAGCTTGCTGCAGATGTTCAGTCACGCGGCCCACCAATTTATACCAGCAACAGAAACAAACCATTCGCGGAACCATATTCTGTACTTATATAGCTGAAACTTGCTTACATTTCCCATAATATAGAAAAAAGTGACGGAACAACAAAGAGTCTGGAAAAAAAATGATGGAACACAAGGTTAAATGTGATTAGAACCAAATAAATAAAATAAAGCAAATCCCATGGCCGTTAAGAACGTGCAGGCTGTTAAGAACGTCATTATGTGTAAAATCCAAAGAAAAATACCGAAACAAATTCCCGATTTCACACATTTATCTCCTGCAAGAATAACTTTAATAACTATCACCGTTTGCCTGCTATTGCATTTTAAAAATCGTCAGTCCTTTTTAGCACACCCTGCAGGAGGGAAGGATATACCGGGTGGGCAAGAAATAACGTGAGGTGTTCAGAGCTCGCTAGCGGGAATTCTATTAGGCCAAATGCAGTACATTTTGGTGTATATACTTAGTGGAACATGCAGTTTCGATTTCTGCAAAAAAAAATAAAAAAAGTACCAAAAGTCGCCATAGGGGGCGCTTATTTCAAGAATGATACGTCATTCCAAGTGGTTTGATATATTACATGCCGTATCTTATTGAAAATTTTTGAGGGTGTCATAAGGGTACCATTAGAGCACGTGCCATTGTATCCATTATGCCAATCTTTATAACAGTTCATTCGCGGAACCATATTTATCCATTGACGAAAACGGTAATTAATAACCACTTATACGTCGCAGTTACGATTTGTTTGATGTATTACTTATTAAATCTTTGCATTGAAAATTGCTAGATGGGAAAATAGAGATATCATTTGTGCACGTGTCAATGAACCAATTTAGATAATATTTATGATTGGTTCGTGTCATATTAATCGACTGACGAAAACAGATTTTGAAAATCTTTCATAGCCTCGGAGGAGTTAGAGTTACGGACAGACAGACAGACACGTTTCCCCACACTGATAGTATAAAGCACCTTTCGCTATTTAATAAACAGTATATGCATAAGAAAATGAATGCTAATATAATGTCAACTTTATCATCAGGAATATATGAACTTGTTAAACGTTATATATGAACATAATAATAAACTCAAGTGCTTTTTTATCAATCAAATGTTCCTTGGAATAGTGACAACGCAAATCTAATTGCCTCTAAGAGTAATGCCAATGAAGGTTTTTAAACAAGTGTTTATACGGTCTTGATTGATGAAAATTTGCATGGTGGTGTCTCAAAATAGACTCGTGGCTTTCTACATCTTATGATGTGAGACAACAAGAAATAAACATTAGCACAACGAATAGCCAAACTCTAACGGTATTAAAGAAGGAAACATAGAGAACGTAGAAAAATGGCTTAATAAAATGTGATGGAAATAGAAAGGATATGTAATACGGGTTATTATTTAATCCTTCAATTGAGTGGAACAACATGAAGAATTATTCGCCCAAAGTATGTAGTGTGTGTGTGTGTGTTTATATCAAAGTCACGTCAAATGGCTTTAAAAAGAACGAAAAGGGAGGAACAAGGAAGACGCCAGAAAGCGTGAAAGGTAATATTTATGGTTTCCGTAGAGAGGGACAACTGGTTAAGACCTAAATAAATAGGGGAAGAGAGGGAGACTGGGGGAAAAAAAGGCAATGGCAATGAGCCGCTCCTCCACTCAGCCAGTCGCTCCGCGTGTTCATTCGCTCGCTGGCTGTGTCATCTTCGCCGAGGAAAAAGCCCACGAAGCAACGCTTTTGGATCGAAAGTAAATCACACAGACGTGGAAAAAAAGAAGCCACTTTCGGTTTTTTTGGGCATTCAGCCCATCATCGGGCAAGTTTTCTTAACTGTTCAACCGATTAAAAGGCGTAAACGAGAAAAATTTTTGGTGAGAATCCTACCACCACACGCACACATACATTGCATAAGGTGACGAAATATTTTGTAAATATAGTTTTATAGGACAACAAAAATAGCACTTTCATCTTTTTTTACCTAAAATATAAATAAGATTTAAACTTTCTAGCAAAAATTTATTAGGAGTCCTATGTAGCATTAGATTTGTCAAAGATCGGTAATATTCAAAAAATATTTGCTAGTCAAATAAATTAGCATTGCCATGCTTTTATGAAATATGATTAAAAAATTACAATTTTACTAAATTTAACTTGGAAATAGTAAACCACATTTACAATATTTAAAGCAGAGCACTTTATTGCAACCAAATTAGATGCATGTAGTAGTTTAAATTTGTGACTATTTAATTAGGCACATCTTATTTTTCTCTGACTTTACGACATTACAACAAATTGATAGGAGAACGCTTGCTGTTTTAAACAATATTTAAAATAATATTTAAAAAATAAACAAAAATAACAATCATTTGTGAGATTTGGAAGTTAAAATGCCATTTACAATAGCTAAAAACCTATTACAAAATCTAAATAATTTATTTAAATTTGAAAATAAGAAACAAAATGTCACATGAATATGAGAATACTCTCTGCTTCAAAAAATAACAACGATACTATAAGAAAAATTAGTATCCCATTAAAAATGTTTTATATATGACTGCATAGCTCAATAATAAATTTTTATTTATTTATTGTAGCTGTACATTTAAAGAATATCTAGAGTATTACTTTTCTTCAAAGATTTCCGTATTTGCATCGGACGTAACATTCCGTCTCTAATTTCATTCTGCTTTTAACTTCTAGCCAAACTAAGCGAAATTTCGTTAAGTTTTGTAAAACGCATTAATTTTGAAGACTCGAGCTGAGTTTACCATGTGATCTGTGGATAATTTATTAGTAATATCATCACTATCAGGACTTATGTATTGCTGGTCATCAAAAAGGTATCTTAGTGCAATAATTTATGACAAATTTTAGCCCATACAGGGATTAATAGATTGAGCTCTTTTAAAAATCTAATACAAGATACAGATGAATAATAATAATTATTAACTGGAGATACGTCTCCAAGCTTAGGTAATGATTTTTCAATTGAAAAAATCATTACAAGATACAGATTTATACGAATTGCTTTGGTTGGTCTATTAGTTTTTGAGCGCGTCAACATCTAGTAGTTTGCACTCTTCTATACAGTATGATTAATATCTTATACAGGGTGAGGCATTTATCTTTAGATAACTGAATATCTCGGAAACTAAGCATTTTACGAAAAAATGTCCAAAATCAAAAGTGAATTATTTCGCGAGGGAAATTCGTTATTTAAAAAATTACCCCCCCCCCCACTAGTGGGGGGGGACTGGGGGACGGGGTAACTTTGAAATCTTAAATAGGAACCCCTGGTTTTAATGGCATATTCAGATTGTACACAATATTCGAGAAATCTTTTATTCTTGGCGTTTTTTCAATTGATCCAACCGTTTAGGAGATAGAGGCCCTGAAAGTGTGCAACTTTTAAAGTTTTGAACCCAATTTTATCGATGAAGACAAAGTGGGTCTTACAGACATTTCTATTTTACTTTTTAATGGTCTTTAAGAATTCGAAGTCAGAATTTCAAAAATCCAATATTTTTCAATACACAACTTAGACTCTTGTCTCCATAGGATTGCTGCCCCCAAAAGTTTACTTGTGCACTAAAAAATTTTGAATTTTTGAAATTCTGACTTCGGATTCTTAAAGACCATCAAAAAATAGAATAGGAGTGTCTGCAGACCCACTCTCTACTCTTTGTTTTCATCGATAAAATTGGGTTCAAAACTTTAAAAGTTCCACACTTTCAGGGCCTCCATCTCCTAAACGGTTGGATCAATTGAAAAAACACCAAGGATAAAACATTTCTCGAATATTGTGTACAATTTGAATATACCATTAAAAATAGGGGTTCCTATTTAAGATTTCAAAGTTACCCCCTCCCCCAGCCCCCCTTACAGGGGGGGGGGGTAATTTTTTAACTTAAGAGATTTTTCGTGGACCACTTCAAATTGAATTCATGTGCTAAAACACGTAACAGTAAAAAATACCAAGATAATGGCATGTCATAATAATTTATTCATCAAGAATGAGTACATTATTACTGTCTGTTTATCTTTTAAGTATTGTTGACGTGATTGTGCGCAACCGACGATCGTTTTGTCAATGTACGATTGCTCATAATACATTAATAATTATTAATTGTATACATTATAATTAATTGTATTTCTGCTTCAGAACTAAAGCTCCTCCTATTACTTCTGGAACGATGACTGCATTTCTGTTTATTCTGAATGCGACGGGTGGATCAAAGGCCACAACACAAATCGTTAATTCAAAAAGATCAGTTTAAAGAAGACGAGGCTGTGGGTTGTTAAGTGTACAACTAATAAAAATTAAAGCATGCTCACTTAATTTTATTGAACTCCACTTTATAGACGCAAAATTGGACACTGAGTGATAAAACCCTGAAAAAAGCTGATATTTCGGATAGAAACTACTATGCTTTGTCAAAGCAAAAAATAACATTACTTTTAGTTTTTGCTTTGACATTATTTTTAGTCTTTATCCGAAACGTCAGCTTTTTTCCCACGGTCTTACTACTCTGTCTCCAATTTTGTTTTATTCCAGAGTTTTATGTCTCGTCCTTCATTTCTTCTATATCCGTCATTATATCTTAAACGTACAGATAAAATATTAAGTTGATTTATTCATTCGAACCAATTGCCAGTGCTTTGATCTTGGAATTGGTGAATGCCGCATCGGGAACGCGCTTATCTGATGTAAAGATTTGGGAATTTATCTAATTTTTGCTACATTGGATTTTTTCTTTCAGTTGTCTTTAATCAAATTTTTTCCAAAACGAAGACAATCCTTCTCTGTAGTGGAAGCATATAACAGTTGATAACTGAGTTTAACGTAATTAAAATAAGAAAGAACTATTACAATTGTGGATTTTCCTGTATAAGAAGGAAAAGCCTCTAACTATAAAAAACATCAGATATGAAACGCCTGATATGTTTTTTGTAGTTAAGTTTTGCCTTCCTACACAAGCAATTGCCTTCCTACACTCGTAATTGCTTGTTTAGGCTTTTTTTTATTGTTTATCTTTCGAAAATAATCTATCGTGAAATAAAAGAATGAAACTCAGATGATCACGGTATGAATTATTAAATTTTAATAAATGTCGTATTTTGAAGCAAATACAAAAGAAAAGTGCAAATAAAAAATGGAAGTCTATGTTATCGGCCCTGCTAAAGAAAAGAGATAATCTCAATTACGAAAAACCAATTTCTTCTAAATAATTAATTTTTTATTAAACTAGATTATTTCTTATAAAGTACAATAACCATTGAAAAGTTTCTCCTATGCTGTTTGCAGATATAGATAGATTATTTTGAATGTTGACAGAGTTATTGAATTTCAGATAGACTGAAGCTCATTATGCTAACACAATTTACATTCTAATGCAGAAAAGTGCTTTGCGGCTATTATTTTCTGCGGAATTTTTATTAATTTTACTTCTTTTCACTTGTCGACTTTAATGCTGATAATGATTTTACTTCTTCTTGAATTTGGTTTCTATTCTTTGACCGCCATTTTAGGTAGGACTTGTGTAACTATTATAATTCTTATTCAGTTTTTTGATGCTCTATCCGCATCTGAAGTCAAAATCAAAAATTCGACAAAATTAATTTGATGCTCTACCACGCATTCTCAACTGGTTTTAATTGAATCTATAATATTGTCTAGATTAGAATCTACGGAATGAGAAATAATTAGTGAAAAGACACATGTATTTGATGCTATTTTACTTAGTCTAATTTATACATAGAATTTCTTAGAAGTCTGAAATGAATAGGAACAAATATCATTTCTTCTATTGGGTTGTTGTAAATGAAATAGAGGACTGTATGTGTTATAGGAAATTAAAATTTGCGCGAGTCTGCCATTTAATTCTAATCATCCGGACGCTTGCTTAAGAGTTAAGACAACATTCGGCGGGAAATTGACATTGCGACTCTCGATATGGTGGCAGCTATCTACCACAACATGAAGAGGCAGCCTAGGCATGCCTTCATGGTAATGGAGACCAAGTCCAATACTTGCTGTGAGGTCACCACGCTTTTCAAACACCAAGGTATGTCCATAGCAAATTTTATTTAATTATGACCATTAGTTTCATTATTATAAGCGAAATCAGCGGCCAAGCGCGAATGAGACACCCTATACATGGTTGGCAACAAGTAGCAGATTGTTAATGCCGCATTTAAAAAATTCATTGCCTTTGGATGTGATGAATGTTTACTGACTCATACAGATGCATCATTGTAAGCAATTTCTTTGACATAGAGCCGTTCAAATGCCATAAAATATTGTAATCCGTTGGCGAAAGATCAGAAGAATAAGGAGGATCAGTTCTTGGATTGCTGTATGGAAATATGCAATTGGGCGTTATGTTGATGCAAAATTTTTTCGTGCATGCTGCTGTTATAGTTTGACCCCGTGGGAGTAAAGAATACTGAACGATACCGACAGAGGACCATCACACAGTAAGGTGGAAAGGTAGCTTCGGAGCTCTTCCAAAACATTTTAACTCCCAGTCGTTCAATCGAACAGTGACGATATGTTGGAAAATTTCTTCCCTGCTAGAGCGTCTTAATAGAAATTTTGCACCCCCCCCCCCCAAGAGCTTTCAAGAGCTTTTGCAGTAGTCTGAATATATGAATATGGGTCTTAAAAATCGCGGGTCCAAGAACATTGCCATTAAGACGACACTAATTGCTGCTTGCTTCTTTGGAGGTGAGAAGAGCTGTGATTCCATTTGCTGTGCTTCCAGTTGCTGTGCTTGTTCTGATCGGTGAGTTCATGTGGCACCCATTTGTCGGGTTTTCGTACCTTCCCTAAAATGCCATTAAGGAACAGATCAATAGCGATCTGTCACATAATCTATCGTGGGTCTGCTTCAGTGTCATGTGTATAGAGTGATCTAAAAGTGGTTCACTCATATATACAGGATGAGTCTGAAACCCTGTCACAAACTTTTAGGGAGATAGTATGGATGATTCTAAGCAAAGAAGTTCATATGAACATGGGTCCGAATTTGAACGCTAACTGAGATATGAACAGAAATAAAAATGCCGCCATTAAGATCAACAAGTTAATAACTCACTTTTTTACAACATCGAGGATGATGAAATTTGGCGATATGATAGGGTACATAAAACTGTGTATACCGTTAAAATTTGATCGAATTCCAACGAGTAGTTTCCGAGTTACGTATTCAACATCGTAACACGTGGTGGTTACTACTCGTTGGAATTCGTTCAAATTTTAACGGTATACACAGTTTTATGTACCCTATTATTTCTTCAAACTTCATTATCCTAGGTGTTATAGAAAGTATAGAAAGTGAGTTATTAACTTGTTGATCTTAGTGGCGGCATTTTTATTTCTGTTCATATCTCAGTTATCGTTCAAATTCGGACCCATGTTCATATGAACTTTTTTTGCTTAGAATCATCCATACCCTGTATATATTGTCACCTATTAAACATACTGATGTCAAATTTGCAGTGCATATTATTTAATCAATGCAATACTAATTGAGCCTACAGTAAATATTCAAAGTGGCCTGCATTCTCCTGCTTGCACAAACGAACGCGACGGCACATATTCTTGGAAACGCGTTGAACCACTGTTAATGTGGAACGTTAATGCAACCCATTCAAACAATTTGTAGAGCAGTTAGATCAGTGTCTGCCAAACATCTTTACCTTACTGCACACTGGGCGAGGTGAATTTATTTTGCGGCACGCCAAATAAAAATCCCAAGAAAATTAAATATAATTTATTAGTATGAATGAAAATAAATAACAATAAATTTTAACAATCTTTCATGGCACATCTGGAATCTCACGAGGCACAGTTGGGCAGACACTGAGTTAGATGACATTGAATGCAGACAAGGTATTATCAACAGGACGAAGCTACAGCTCACACAGCCCGAATCTGAATGGAACGAATGCAATCTGTTTTTCAGGATAGAGTAATTTCGAAAGAAATTTGTCCTTTTTGACTCAGCACGGGAGAGTCAAATGGGGGCCATTTCGAACATTTACTCTAGGCTCAATCAGTGTTGCATTGATTAAAAAATGTTCACTGCAACTTTGACGTCGGTATGTTTAATGGTTTTATAATGTATGAACTGACTTTTGGATCATCCTGTATTAATTCCTTAGGATCAATGAAGGAAGGATGGCCAAGCAGTTTTTTTTTGTATGCTTATGTTTCCATATCTAAAATTTGCGTTTCGTTCGGAAGTAGTTCCTCTACCACATGCTTTATAAAACCCTCGCAGAACTCCCCAATTTAAATTCATACAGAACAATTGTCCTTAATTGAATTAAAATAAAGCAAAAACCTGTGTAATGGAACAAACAAACACGGAGGGAACCTCTAATCCACAAGGAGATAGAGATTAGACAGAGATTAGATAGAATTCCTTGTGGATTAGATGTTCCTCTGTTTTTGCTTAATTGAAATGGTTCCATGGTTAACTATGAGTCCACAGCATTTGCTCTTCGATGTTCGCTTCAATTACTATCATTGCATAGCCTCCGTGTTGCCTTATCTAATGATCAAAATTTTGCATAATAGACAGATTGCGCTCCATCCCCCCTCCCCAATAGAATAAATAATTCGCTTTTAATTGGCAACCCAACTTCATTTGCAACAATCCAATTTATGTGCCAAATGCCTTTTGAAATCTGAATTAATAGAGTTTTGATTAAAGTAAATCGACCAAACATTTAATTATTATTATTATTATTATTATTATTATTATTATTTAATCATTAAAATTCCGATACTTGTTTCGCCTTATGACTTATCAAGCAGTCTAAAGTAGTAATCCAAAACCTAATTTTAAAAATGTTGGGTTAACGTATTGCATTTTTGCATTTATTGGATTTATATTTTCAGAAAGTTTTGATGATAGATGGCTTGTTCTTAATTATCCAGAAGATATTTTTCAGCTAAAAATATAAAATGCTGTCAGTTTCAGAGTCCAGACTTTTAAGAAATTTTCACTTTTAAAAGAAAGTAAACACTTTACTAGAAACTTACTCCATTTTCTTTTTACTCTTTTAGAATGGCGAAATTACTGTTTTTGAAGATTTATTCTTGGGCTTGGATTTTAAGTGCCCTTTCTTGTGTGGCGGTTGGCAGCGACGATTTATCGCAGACAGGCGACGTGGAGAACGACAATCCGCACAACTACTACGACAATTCATTAACGGAAGAGGAAATTACCGATAACGACGAGATGGACTATTCAGAAGAAAGGACTGATATATGCATGCTGTCACCTAGTGTACATTTCATGAATTGTAGATGCTGGAACAATGACATGAACATCTTATGCATGATGTTTGCAACTATACCCGAACAATCTGATGTATGGGATGCGTTTGTGGACATGACGGCTATTGAGCGTTTGCACTTCACTTCCACCAGCCAAACCAACGCTTCTTTTTTCCCGAGCCACGTTCTGCACTATCTTCCCCAGTTAACTTCGCTTAAGGTCGAAAATTTGCATCTTCATACTCTCGAGAAAGATGCCTTTTCTCACCTCTACAAGCTTTCCGACATCGATTTGAATAACAATCACATCGAGAGCTTAGGATTCGAAAGTTTCTACGATTTGCCAGAACTCGAAGAACTTACCTTGGGCGAGAACTACTTAATTGCTGTGAGCGTTGGAACATTCGTCAACCTTCCTAAATTACGGACACTCTTCTTAGACAGAAACCGCATTTCTTTTATCGAGGAAGGCGCCTTTGAGAACCTCAGAAATTTAAGAGAATTGCAGCTCTGGGGAAATCAACTAACGGCAATAACGTCTGCTTCGTTTTTGGGGTTGAAGAATCTTGAACAACTGGATTTAAGGGACAATCGCATCACTAAAATTCCCTCAAGAGTCTTCGCTTCTATGTCTCGTTTGAGGACTCTTGCCTTGTCTCGTAATCACATCTCCTCCATACACAAAACAGCCTTTGACGGACTTCCTCGACTCCAAACGCTCAAATTAAGCTACAATAGTTTGGTAACACTCTCCGACGAACCATTCGCCCATTTGCCAGCTCTCCTGTGGCTTGACTTGAGCAGCAATCGCCTGGAGACACTTGCCTCGTCCGTCATCCTAACTTTGCCGAATCTCTACAACCGAAGTGCAAACATTTTATTGGAAGGTAAGAAATTTTATACATGTTGCGTTATCGTGTAGATAATGAAACTTTGTTCGTATAAAATACTGAACGAATTCAATATTGTAAATATAAAAATGAGTATATTCTGCGAATAATGTTTTAACTAAACAAAGAGGGTTTACGTTTCACTTTCTTAATTAAAATAGTAATCACATATTACAGTTGATCTTCGTTTCCAATTTTCACACATCTAAAAGTTTTTTTTTGTTGAAACTTGCCTCCACTTCCTGGGCAATATCCATTTTAAAATGTTTAAGTCTTTTATTCTGTTTCTTTTTTTTAACTATAGGCTACAAACTCTTTTGATGAAATCATTTATTCGAGTCATTCGCATCTTCCACTGATCCCTTTGCGATGGATACTGTTTTAACTAGCTGAATAAAAATATTTTGACAAAAACATACGCAGAAAGTCTATCTTGCCTGAATTAGTTCTTCAAAGGCTACTTCTTTCAGATACACTGTGTATCAGTTTGGTTGGTATTAACGTTCTTTTCAACTGCTATGGTCATTTCAGGACGGCGTTGTAGGGGCCGCAAATTTTGCCTCGCAAGGGTTCTTTAACGTGCAGCCGGCAAACGACTACACGGGACCCACGGCTTTACTTCCCTTCCGAAAGAAGTGCGTGATCTCAGGTTTTTCCCCCTGAAAAAATCCTCGTCGTCCTCGGGCATCAGAGGCGATCACGCAACCACTGAGCCACCGAGGCCGAGCACTGTATATCAAACTTGGCCACATGATGAAGAACATTAATCGTTTCACACGAGTAAGTTGGGTTCTTGTTGCACAAATATAAATAATGATAAAGGTTCTACTTTGCAACAGTATGAGTTTATTACACAGACGCGTTTCGGCTTTAGACTGACGACGGTCTAAAGCGCCCCACACACTCTCAGTTTAACTGAAGACATTAATCTGTCATTTATAGTGATTGAACACACACATACAGTCCATCTTAAGATCGTTGACTGCAGGCAGTAGCTATCGATGTGTGTGAGCGACTGAGACGGTGATCTCACGTGTGATCAGCTCAGAGTCCACGATCTCTCAGTTTTCGGTTTCAAGGCCAAAACAACAACACCTTTAAATTTGACTGCAGTCATCGTGCCTGAAAAATTTCTTTGAGTTGGCAACGCTGCTTCAGTGTCTAGTGTCCAGGACGGTCTGAAAGCGTAGGATAGCAAGGAGCATCTGTATGCCTGATATTATCACGTGTGTATAGGTGGGAATGCAACCAAGACTAATTTACGAAATAAAAATAATTGTTTATTCGATTTAACCTTCTTGGTTAGAACAAACACTGATCATTCGTCAGTCATATTGATTAGAACATAAAAACTGATTAATTTAAAACATAACAGAATCCAAATCTGCCTGCACGAAATTGAGAGCCAGCGCAGTGGAAAAACGTGCAGGATCCCACTCGCTCCTTCACGCCCAACGTTCGTCCATCCAATTGTAGAAGCCAGGTGAGTCCTTCCTTGTGCTGAACCCGGACGTCCCGTCCCGATGACCGCTGCACCGACCTCCAAAAATAAAGACGAATCCAGCTTGCACCGCTCCAGCTGGATACGGTCCCACGGTGGCGAGAACGACCTCGCTATCCAACTTGCAAAGTGAAAAATATAAATAAAGACATGAATTAGCAATAAGCAATGATTTCTTATTATCTTGGCCGCTAATAAAACATCCAAACTTAATCAAAAGTCGATAATAACTATACAATTATCAATGGTACAATAATGCAATAAGCCGCTGGTAGGTCCACTCCAACGCAAAACCAACTCACGTAGCGGGATACCTCAATAAGCAATTCCTGCCCCCGTTCCAATACTACGCAATAACGTACCGAAATAAACGGTAGCTAATGACCGTCGCCAGTTCCTTGAGCCCTTAATTTTTCTGTCGAACAATGAGAGAATGCTCCTTCGACGCGGGCAATATGACACCTAGCCCGTCTTGTATATACATTCGCACTCCTCCAGGGAAAATGCCCGTTAACGGCTCGCCTTCGAGCACAACCCGTGCTTCGACAAATAATTCCCGCAGCCGTCCATTATTGTCCGCAGAAAGTACCGCTAGCCAATTAATGAGACTAGCCGAAATTTGCGTCGGAACCCCAAGCGTAACCCCAATAACAAATATTCTTGTATTACCTTGGTAGTACCGGTTTCGATAAGAGAACTCGTTGAAGAACGATGCCACGTTGCCAGCCGGCTCCGAAGAATCCACGACGGACCTATTCTCCACTCCACAGCCCGCCTTCGGCACATCGATTTCAATCGTTCCTGCCTCGGAAGCTACACACGCCGTCTTCCTCGCTGGCTGCGTAAAATTCCCGACCCAGTCTAAAGACTTGTCGAGTCGCTCACTCACGAACCCGTCGCGGCTACCAACCGACTGCCACGAGTCTCTCTCGATAACTCTCCTGAATCTTTCCTTTTTTCTTTTCATCTTCACTCTCCCTCTTCTCTTCTTTACTTGAACTCTTCCTTCCTCTCCGCTCACGCTTTTCTCATTCTTTTTCCGCGGGGGTGAGCACGAACTAGAGCCGTAATTCTTATTCCAGAAAATTCTTGTTCTGAAACCTCGAGTCCGTGCCTCCCCTCCCCCGACGTCATCTGACGCTCTTCTCTTCGAGAAATCATCTGACAGATATCTTCTCTTCGGATCGACATATGTGCTAACGTTCCCCTGATAAACTCTATCTAGTAAGGTACTAATGGAAGTGGTAAACACTGCAAATCTTGAAGCCCATAACGTGGACATAATTCCTACCGAATTCGGTACCAGTACTATAAACTCCTTAATTACAACCACCCTGTATCAAGAAATGTTTTTGGAAATATTAGAAATTTAAATTATTGATTTAAGGAGTTTAAATAATTAGTTTAAATTTGAAATGAATTTTGTCTCCTTATAATGGGGAAAAATTGTGTAATAATAAAATCAAGATCACCGTCTTCTCCTATCAACATCATCTACACAAGAACTTCATCTACATCCTCAATAGACTGGTTTTATTTCTACCATCTTCAATAGACTACACAAGAACTTCATCTACATCCTCAATAGACTGGTTTCATCTCCAAAATTTTTTCAAGATTGGTGACTTTAATTTTAATTTTGTTTTATTATTACACAATTTTTCCCCATTATAAGGAGACAAAATTCATTTCAAATTTAAATTAGAAATTTAAAAATCATTTTTCTACATTTTTAAGGCAATTGAAGATAGAAATTAAATGTTCTGAATTGTGCCATCGTAATTGTTCTGAAACAAAATAAATTAATAAAAGTGTTTTAACGAAAACATCGCTCACTTCTTGAACACCAGCATTGTTTTTTTAATATAGCAATCGAATTTCCGTTAAAAGAACCTGTTTCTATTTTAGTTTATCTTGATGAGTTGAGTAATAGCAGCAATAACAGTAATGTCTGAGGAAGTTACAGTGATTCATTGGTGGCGCGATCACAGATTTCGATTGTGTTTTCAAAAGCAAATCATCGAATTACTCATATTGCCATCATTAAAGCCTTTTTATTCAAATTGTCGTCTTTAAATAAAATTAAGTAAATTCATTGAAAGATAAAAAAAAAAAAAACTTCTGTTTACAAAAAAATGGATTCTTTATCTAACAGCTGACACCTCATCATTTTTGAAGCGCTAATAAGAAATTCGCTATCTGAGACAACTATAAAATTATATCCAAATTCTGATTCATAAAGATGTACGTGTCCACTTAATATTTGTTCTGGTGAGAAGAGAGCATAATGAACATTTTATATGAACAGGTTGCTTCTTTCAAATATTAATTATCACTTTAACTTTCTTTCCTCTCCTTTATGCGTAAGCGGATATAATGAAATAAAATGAAAAGTGTTGTCGGGACATTGTTATGCTTATATAAAAATGTTGTTGCAACACTAATTAAAAACGTGTCGAGCAAAAAACCCAATAATTTAATCTATTATTAAAGATAATTTGTGGTTATAACTGTATCTCTCTCGTTGTGTGCAACAATGAACCAACTCAAATTTGGCTCAAAACTATTTCGCTAATTATTTACTTTGAATGGACGACAATATTGGAAATATATTACGATTTATAAGTTCTCTTTTGAAAAGAATATTTATTTTAGTTCATTTATTTTATAAGTTGAAACACGTGCGTTTTCCCAAACTTCTTAAAAAGAGCATTGGCAACTTAAGGGCGAAAACGAACGAACCTTTATAAAGCAACTTCATTTCCATTTTGTCTACTTTGTAAATATTCAAAGAGCACCGACAAAAGAGAATAAAAGGAGAAGAAATGAGGGATTCCAGCCATTCTTCTCGCTCTCCTTGTCAAGCCGTAAATGCCAAGACGAAGCTATTTTGTGATTTTCCATCCCTTTATCCCAACAGAAAGTGCAAACTGTGAAGCCGATGGGGGTATTTCGTTAACGTTTCGTGAAATAGACCGTAAAATTTTTATCGGCAAATCACCTTCAAAATTTCATCCCTTTCTCGAATCGTAGATCAAATAGGCCAAAGAAAGAGAACGGGTGGCCCCGGGAATTTCTACCGACAAGCTGGGATCATCTGGCGATGGAGTCGAGCCAAAGATTAAGCGGAATACAAATACACACGCCCTCATACAAAACAAGAGAGACAAGAAGAAAAAGAAGGAAAGAAAAAAAATTAATTTGGCAATGGATGGCTTTGCAAAGTTTTCCTTTCATCTCTTCTCTCCTCGTTATTTAGCGAAATGTTGTTCGGAGGATAACAGGGAACAAATGAAGCTCATAGATCGTCACGTCACAGCAAGCAGACGCTAATGATGCCATCTTTTCTCACCTGTCATTACGTTGGCTATTATCTCCCTTACTTATTTCCCAAAGGAGAAAGAGAAAAGACTGACAAGAGCACGTAGAACTTGATGAATATGCTAATGCCTAAGCAATTTCTGTCCCACTTTTAGTTTATTCAATGCTCTTGTCTTCTCTTCCGCATTAAACATAGATTGAGCCACTCAAGGTTTTGTTTTCCAAATGAAAAGCATGGGGCATTCTGTTGAGAGCTTTAATTTTTCTGTTATTATTAATTCAAATTCTGATTAAGCCTATATCATTCTGATTAATGTTTGTTGAAGGAGTTTGCTGCCTAGAAGCATAGAATATCGAAAATATGAAGAAAACAGAGTGATGGACATGGACAAACCAATAAGAGTCATTCCACGTCAAATCGAATAAAATCGGGTATATAATTGACCTTAGGGTCTCCGATTTTTCTCAAACTTCATCAGTGTATTCTAGTGGATAAAATAAGAGGCAGGCATAGTTTCGTTTAACAGATAAAAATATATTTTAGTTATAATTAATCATCAAAGTTATCAGAATTTCGCGCATCTAATCACATAAAACGAAGCATATCTCTGGTTATATTCGTCATAGGGAATTGTCGTATATGTCAAATTGAAGCTAAAATGAATTTTTTTTTTTTTAATTTTCTTTATGGACTTCAAAATAAAATATGAGGGTGAAGATACATTTTAATTTTATGAAATCATATATTAACCTGAAAACGATGCTCTAAAATTATTTAAAAAAAAATAGAGTTTAATTCCCTCATATGCACTATGGAATTACAGGATGGAATTGCAAATACAATCAGTATTAAATTATTTATGAGGTCAGGTGCGCTGCTTTAATGTGTTAACGCTTTTATTAAATTGCATCATTTCTCATTTATTTCTATACTTCAAAGGAATTCCACTTTGAAATTTGGGTGGCAATTGGAACAAACATCAAGAAATGTGTTAGTATTTTTTTAACATGTCGTTTTAACTTAAAATTTTCAAAATTACCGCAATTTTGGGCAGTATTGCCGCGGCGGCCGATTGGCCGCACCCTCCACCCGACCCACCACACACGCAATCGGTAATCTAAAAACAGTTTTCTTATATGCTTCAATAAAAGTAATACGCATTTCAGTGGGAAAAAAATTTTTAATTTCGTACATATAATTTCTGCATACATTTCCTCCAGCGCCGAATGCGTTTTTCGTCGAGTCCTAACTGCCATGCTGCTGCACGATTGCTCTTTGGCCTTTTCAATCTTGGCTGTTAGTTTAAAAGCTGCTGTATAGCTTGCACGTCGCTTTGGCGAATTTGAAAAATACTCTGCTCGTGGTGAAGATATACTCCACCGTGCTCTTGCTTATAATAATAATATATAATAAAATACTGGTCTTTCTAACATGTTAAAATCATGTTAAATAATTTTTTCTTTAATTTCAATTATATCTAAAAATATATAGATTAAAATGAGCTAGGAATGAAACCTGTACGACGTACAGTTTTAGAGAAACATGTGTTTATAGGACACCTTAATCGGCTAACTTCTGTAAATTTGATTGCGAATTTTTTTGTAAGAAATTATGTTAGATGAAAATTAACACAGTGGGGTCACTTACTTTGATGTAGGGAATATATAAAAAAGTTTGAACCTTTTATAAAAGTGTAGTCTTTTTTAGGTGTTTTATTGCACGTAGAATGATTCATAAGCAGCTTCAGGTTTCATTACTTAATACGAGGGGAATTTCAAACGTTTTGCATACTTATAGATTAAATCGAAAACAACAAATTTATTTTACAAAAACCTTTATAAGCCTTGAATATAATCTTCATTGTTTCTTATCATAGCCTTTCCAACGTTTGGGCAAGATTTACATTCCGGACAGGACGTCTTCATTGGTTAAGGATGTCTGATTACCTGGATCATGTCACCAGCGGCTTATTCAAATTTTACCAAAACGTTTCCCACGGATTGGTTGGTTTTGTTTGGGAACAAGTCTGATATTAACCCCACCAGACTTTGATTTGTTTCCCAAACTGAAGCAACCAACTCGTAGGAATCGTCTTGTACAACTGGAAGTTTCGGTGAGGTGACTCAGGTACTCAGACAGCTCTACAATGAAGATGTCCTGTTCGGAATGCAAAACTTGTCCCAACTTCGGGAAGCTGTGATAAGAACAATAGAGATTACATTGAAGTCTTGTAAAGTAATTTTGTAAAACAAATTCGTTTTCTTCAATTTAACCAAACAGTATACAAAACTTATGAAATGCCTCTCAGGAAGATCGTTTATCCTATAGGAAAGCGTGTACAATGTGTGTTAGGTTATTTTTCGCTAACCAACAACTTGCAAAGGCGTGTCAACTTTCTGTTTACTTTGTTAAAATGTAAAATAATATGCTTAAAAGTTATAAGTTTACAATATGGGAGTTGCCCATCCCGTAGAATCCGTTTCTCTTTTCTTTAAACTTGAGTTTTTCGATTAAATTTTAATATCATTTTGAGGTAATTGTGAATTATTTGGTTCATGCATTAAAGAGTAATATGAATCAATATTGAAATTAGCAACAATCAAATTTTTAAAAAATTTTTCGAAGTTTTATGTGAGATTTTCAGACTTGTCAATAATTGAACGGCAATTATTCTTCACATAAACTAATTATTCAGGAAACTAGCAAAAAAAATGCAAAGTTATGAAATATGTGTCTAAAAGTAAACTCATTTTGTATAGGCATTGTAATATACTGCATTTGGCTTTGTAAAGAGCTTTTATTGACTATGTGGAGATAGCCATAAGGTTGCAAAAACATCAGATGACCATAGAAGCTCTGATTTTAGAGAGAGCAGGCGTTTTTGGAAATTAGCCCTTCATTTGAAGTAATCTAATTATTCTAGTATGGACATTTTCGTCGATTGTTGTATATATGCATAATTTTGTAGATGAATGTTTCATTGCTAACTATGTTATATTGTTTGCGAAAAGACACACACATACACACACATAAACAGAAAAATAATTTTTCTCTTATAAATTTTAACAATTAACGAAAAAAAAAAGATTAAAATATAAAAGTTGTAATGCTTCAGTAACCTCATTCTCTTAAATTCGTGGAACGCACTCTATACTCGTACTTTGCTGTCCTTGCCAACACGGTTAACACTTGAGGCATCTATACTGTATAATTCATTACCCTCGAGGCAAGCTGTGCAGTCAAAACAACTTGTTAAGTATCTCCTCTTACTTAACTATTCTTAAACACGAAGGGGAGAAAGGAACGAAAGGGGGACCCCCTGCACGAAGCAATCATTTCTTTTTTCCTCACTAAAAGTGCACTAAAATCTCTTTAAATACTCCAAGATGAGGAAAACGGACACGAGGAAAAGTAGTAAAAACAGAGATGAAAGAAAAGGGGAAAAAGGAGCGTCCGCTATTCAGTTAATCGTTGGCTAATTTTACAGCATTACATTTTCGTCAACAGCTATTAAAGATGAAGAGACCAAAGAAATTACGTGTCGGTCGTATTTAGAAGAGCAAGACGTGGCAATGAGAAATCACAAAAGGCCAAGGAACGATCTCTCAGCTGACGGCTTCCTTTTTTAAAACCCCGGCAAGGAGCCAGTGAAATACCACAGATTGTGGCCAAGAAAACACCCCGTCGATTTATGATGGCCTCAAATAACAAGTCCATACCCATAACATTTTCTCTCTCTCTCTCTCTCTCTCTCTCTCTCTCTCTTGTTTTACGAAATCATAAATCACTACCTTTCAACTGATCGGTATCTCTTATTAGGGATTCTTTACATTCGAAACGATAAACCGTCAATGTTACAATGGGAGTTTAAATTTCAAGGAAATTTCGAAGGTTATATCAAGTTTAAATGAACTAGTGTCTTATGATTCGGGATAGAGATAAAAATATCAGGATTACGTGGATATATATTTTAGATAACTAAAATTAGAGTTTTTGGGGGGAACACTAAATATTGTTCAATAATACTCAACATATTCAAAAAGTCCTATGATTTTTACATTTCTTTAATGATAAATTTGGTCGATTTCGTTCACCTCTTAAAGATGCCTTATTTTTTCTGGTAAACTTGGACTGATGGTCCAAAAGCGCATAACTTTTTATGGTCCAAAAGCGCTATCCAAACAATATTAAGAAAGCTGGAGTATAATTTTAGAAACATGTATGTTGTTTATGTTAAGATTGTACGCTATTGTTGACAAAAACATACAATTCAAATACACATAACTTATTTAGCTGAATTGAGTTTTCCTTTATGGCTTCAAATCCTTTTCCCATTTTCATTCATTCATGTTTCGCCATTCATAAAACGAATGTCGAGAAAACTTGACAGTCTCAATCTCCCTCTTTATATTAGCGACTTCCTTTTCCTTTCTTTCCTAGTTTACATTCATTGGTCTTTAATAAGCGAATCTATAGCTAACCTATCACAGCAAACGATAAAGGGTTGAAAGAAGGGTAAGCTTTAAAATATCAACAAGATATTGCTTGCAATAACCTCGTTTCAGTTTGTGTAAATTCCATAACAGTGATTAAGCTAATTAGAAAAAAAATTACGCAAAGGAATTGAGGGAACTGGTTTAAAGTTAATTAATTTATCAATTCTAATTAACATTAAAGTTAATGAAGGACTATGTGTTTCTTTGTAGATTCGGACCTATCAAAAATAAACCAACTAACTACTTCCGTAATGTACTTCCGTTTATTAAAAGTGCTCATTCAGAATGATTCGCTATTCATTTTTTTTTTTTATTTTTTTTT
>JAHWFO010008480.1:4627457-4637788 GCA_023313115.1 Rhysida immarginata
TACAGTTTATAGCTGCTATCATTGTCATATATGGCGAATTACTCGACACTGTCATCGAAAGTAACTTATTTCTCTTCACCAGAGTCTGTTTAAACTTCTACAGACTGTCATCGACAAAGACGCAGCGCCAAAATAACAGCTGGTCACGCATTATTGTAACTTCAATGAAAAATTTCATTATTTTTTAATGGATAAAAGTCAGTTAAAGACATCAAAATCAATTTATATATGAATTTTCAGTGGAATTAACCCATTTGCTATGCCAGTATCGTAAGTTTAAACAAACGACTAGCGCTCCTTATTGACATAGTCGGATTTGATGCATTTAAACTAGATGTTTTAGAGGCTTAGGAAGAACAAAATTAATGACACTTGAAAAACTATTCATTGGGAATAGAAACCGCTAAATAGTAAAAGCAAAAATATCAACAGGGAACTTTGGTGGTTTCGTGAGGAAGTAATTCGGGCAATACCGGAATGTCTGCATATAAAAAAACAATTACAGCTATAGACGATGCTGGTACAGGTCTAAATGATACTCGGTTTCTCGTTATGTATTCTCTAATAACTTTTCAGTCACTGTCGCTACAAATTACATTATCCGTGGCTTCAAAGTTTCAATATCAGGAAATGGTGAATTGAACCCATAAAATAAAGCCAAGAGGAATAGCGTGAGGGAATGTTGGACCATCTTTTAGAATCTGTCAGTTTGAAAGTTTGCATTTAAAAACTAAACCCTAATGTTGTGCATCACTTTTCTGTAAAATTCCCATGGCTAAAACTCTTCTAATTGTATGTAAGATAACTGCAGATAAATGTTTGCTTGAAGAATGGACTCGTAAAAAAAAAAGAATGGACCAATAGAGCTAATGGCTACAGCAAGACTGGTTTTTCAATTGCGGCTTTCCTTAGCAATAATAGAGGAATGCTGTTGAGATAAGGAAGACTTAATTAAAATGACAGTTTATTAGCGCTAAAGGAAAACCCAGTTCAGAAACCTATTCTTATAGAAAATAAGAAGGAACTATAGTGTATATGTAAGAAAAACCTATTCTTTATTACAAATCCACAATTCTCATGTTCCTATCTAACCTAGTTTTTATCATGTTTTTCATAAACTGAGAAAGACTTTATCCTTATTTTTTATTTTAAAAATGTTAATCAAGAAGAAATATAATACTTTCGGAGATAAGTACGTAGAGTTTAATGGATATATTTTCAGTTTAAAAGACAACTCTACGGTCACATACAACTTCATTTAATCGAAAGATTGGTGCATTAATAACATCGTAGCATATTTAAATTTTTTAATTCGAATCCTAAAAGTGTGAAAAAATGATTTCCAATAGCGGGCGTCCATCTTGATGACGTCAACGGAGGCTTTGTCTTTGCTTGACAGTGTAAGTTATTATTACCTCGTACGCGAGATTAATCATCATCAATACATACATCGTTAACATAAATAAAATAAGTTAATTAATTTATGCGTTCGGAATTTCATTTTTTCACACAGGATTCGAACTAAAAAAGTATATCTATGTCACGACGTTACCAAAGCGCTAATATTTCGATTTAAATAAAGTTGTTATGTTACTATACAGTTGTCCTTTAATATAAGAAATCTATTGAAATTTTATCAAAACAAAAATGTCACGTTTGTTTAGCTGACAGTTATTAATATATTTTTAAAACTGCATTCGCTTATTTTATCTGTTGGGATCATCGACTTCTGTGCAGAAACTGCTCGATCTAATGAAACTCCAACTGAGCTTCTCTTCCTTTCACATTAAATTAATTTTTCGGTTTCAGAAACGTACTATTTAAGGCAATGGCGCCTATTTCGTCATCAGTCGACTTTTAAAATAAGACATTAAAATGGAGAATAAAAAAGTAGAAAGCTCCCCTCTCTCTCTCACATAAATGAAATATTTTATCCTATTTAATTCCATTGGCGCGGATATAAATAAAGAAATTGCAACAACGAATTATGATGTCATGTAATAACGAAAAGCTATAATTTCATTAATTGAGGAATAACTCCTCTATTTTCATCTCAGCATTTTGGACATACAAACAATCGCTGTGATAAATGATAACACAAGCTCTCATTATAACGACAAAACGGAACCCAGCCAAAAATCTGAATAATAATAACAACGTGAAACGGCTCAATCCGTGTCGCGTTAAATTTTGAAGTAGTTGAACGAAGAGAAAATTATTAGCTCACACACGTGTAATTTTCTTATCATAGATTTAAAAAATTCTATTGCTCTTTTCAATTTCTTTTCGCTTTTCGTTTATAATAAAGAAGTTCGAAGGCCTGGAGCAAAAAGCACTCTCTCTCGATGAAGTAAATTAATGTCTGGTCTCATAGCAGAATGAAGCAATAAATAAAGACTTAAAAGCATTGGCTGCATGACAGGGCCCAATCTGTGTCTTCTAAGAAGAGCACATGCTCCGGCCAGCCGAAACAACGCCCCCAATAACTTATGAGAAGGGGAAAACAAAACAGACAAAAATCAGAAACGTACGATTATTTCCGAACCTGACATAAATTTCAAATCTCATTATTAAAGTAAAATTGGAAATCTTCCCTAATTTTAAATGTTTTTTTATTTTTAATCTTTTTTTCATTTTTGGTCTCTCCACCCTACGCTAATTAGAAGTATGGAGGCGTAAATAGCGTTCGTGGTTGCCGTAATTAAATTTTCTGTTACCCTAGCGCGCCACCAATTGAGTTAATCGTTCATGCAAGGAATAAATGAAATTACACTTCGGATATAAAAAGAAATCGAGGACAATAATTATGCAATTAATTTCGAGTGATCTCACCGTGGTCCTGTTGCGAAAAAAAAAAAAGAACCTTAACATTCATTCAATTGGATGGTCCGCTGAAGATAAATGAATCTACCTTACAAGGATAACGCTTAACGGATTGTTCAGAAACAGAGTTAAGATGACGATATTATTTTCTAATGACATTCAAGGAAGGAATATTTTCTTATAGGCCTAGAAAAATTAATTATAGGAAGCGGAGGATTTAACAACGGATTATTAACTTGTCACGGAAGAATTAATTGGTGAAAGTTCATGGCCGATGAGAATAAGACAGAAGGAAAAAATGTAAGATATAGAGGGACGATCACCCACATATAATTAATGTATAAATTTTGAAAAAAAAAAACTATCCGTGGGATTGGGAAGAGGAAAGAGTTAGTATATCGTTAGGTAAAGATATTTTATTTTCCGATTCGAATCCCGAAAACGATATTGTTCCCGTTATATTTAGAGGATGTCTTGGAAAATGATCCGAATCTAAAATTTCAGTTTTTTATAAAAGCACCCCATGTTAGATGTGCCGAAGCGTAAAAATTGAAGATTGCTGCAGAAGAGTTTGTTAAGGAGCTCCCAAAGGAATCATTAATCAGAAACATACGAATTTTTGACATGAAACTGTTTAGTTCAAGGAAAATCTCAATATAAATTCATCTAGATTAGCAGTTGGCCATATCACGAATACATTTCTGAAGTGAGTGTTATCTTAACAATAATAAACTTGCTGGCGCTTTAGACGCTTATAAAAACATACGTTTATCCGTCCGTCCATTACACTTACTTCCAAAACGGGTTAACTTTTTCAAATTCACAATGACCAAAGGTTCTATCTCGGCGTTAACAGAATCAGTAATCATTAAAATCGCTTAGTTTTCTTTCATATCGTGATTAAATGCTTAAAGTTGCCACATAATCTCCGTTTCCTTCTCACGTTATCATTTTTCATTGCCATTTCCTAATTTTAATTTAAACGATTTGTTCCCGGTTTCTTTACTGAATTTGAATGGAAAATTTTAACTTTCCCATCTAATCATCATCATCCTTGGTTGCTCTGGGGCAATGGTGAAACATTTGAATGTCATTTGTTTTTGAAGGCCAGAGTGAAGGAAAACCTTTTCGTTATGTTTTCCCTAAAGCTAATTGTGATCGCGATATTATTATCTAATACTTTATTAATCAATAGAATTCATGTTAATGTTTAAGAACAAATGCATCACGGATTAACTGTTTCTGCAGTTCTTCACTGTTTTTAAAATGTTAACAAATTTACATTTTTGGTTCATTGCAAATTGCAATGCAATTAACTTGTAGCTTAACCTAATCTAATCTTGTCAAATCTTATCAAATCAAGGCAGCAAAGCACAGCTTATGAAAACACAACTTGTCATTTGTTATTTTAAATCTTAAGAATTAAAATGATAAAACTTGATTTATAGAACGAACAGCTGGAACGAATATTTGTATGGAAGAAATAGATATAACATTATCAAGACGAAGAATGGAGTGAGGATGGCCAGATTAAATTAAGAGGCGAATGAAACGAGATTTTGATGGGAGAAAAAATTATATAAGAGATTAGTAAAATTTAATGTTTCAGCTACGAGGAAATGTGATCAAAATCAGATCTCAAACCCGTACATCAGCTTCCGTAAAATAAGAACGTATCTAGGAAATGCCAAGGTCAGTGACTTTGATGTTTCTATAATAACACTGGAAGTTTCGGAATTGTAATCGAAAAGAATACAGAAACTTTTTTTTTATACACGTATAAAGGTCATAGTTAAGAGAGTGTTATATATTCAAGGGAAGTCAACGGCGATGCTTCGGGATTAATCGTTTGTAATTTCTTTTGAAGTCGGCGCCGTCCTTTCTTTGGACTTCATAATAAAAGCCTTATTGTCCGAAGAGTTCGTGAAATATTTAGGTGTGGTTTGGAAATTCGAAATTAAACAGATTAGTCATTAAACAACAAAAAGTTGTTCAGAAAGATCAAAAGACACTCCTACCATAAAAGCATCCCGCGCACTATCTTAAAGAATGGCAGAAATAAATTACAACTGATAAAGATATTTGTCATAACAGACCAGATGTCACATCGTAGGCAAAGTAACGATTCATAGGCCAGTTAATTAAGAACTCCCATCCATCGACGTGCAATTAGTTGTGCCCTGATGATGATCTCAAACGGAATATAGGGAGAACAATGGACAGTATACTACATCTTCGCCTCAAATCCAGACACATCTCGGCAAGAAAAAATATTTGACTATGATATGATAAAGCACTTGCCAGCTTTAAAGAAAAACCGACTCTTTTAGACTTTTCACAGATCACTATAAAAGAATGTTCGCCGAATAGGGTAATCAAGGAAACCACCATCTAAATATATAGCACAACTGCGAACGGCAACAAGCCTTAGAAGCATGGGATTTTGGAGCTCTCAACCCATTGAATTCTTGTACGGCTGAGTTAACAACAGTATACTCCTCGTCGGGTTCCTCTCCAATCGGAACAGAACAATGAAAAATGACTCCAGTAGATGCGTGGCCATCAAGATTGAACTGTAGACGACTGTGAGAAGAATTGCCCGATATGATGAATCATGTTCCAACTGCACTGGCGTCAGCCTCATGTGAACATGGACCCTTCCTATCTGAAGTCAACTGTGCAGGCCGATCTTGGCAATGTCATGGTTTTGGAATGTTTTCTTAGCATTGCCCGGCTTCCTTTACGGTAGTTGATCAATGCCTAACTCTACTTGTTCTGTATGTCCTTCTCTATATCATCTGCTATTGTCTGCTTCTCTGTGGCCTTTCGGGGTGAACGTTATGATTCAGGAAAGTGTTTTTTGATACATGTCATCAGATCAGCCAATTTTTATTGTCAATTGTGTAGTTTCAAGCTAAAGTTTTCCTATTTTCACCATTCGTTATACTGTATATAATAGGGGGAGCTAGCAAGTTACAAATGGATATAGAAATGAAACAAATACGAGTACTGATTTGTAAACTACTTTTATTTCTCCGCATAATCTCTGTACATTGAGATACTTGTCCCATCGTTTCATAAGCCCTTCAAAACCAGTAAGATAAAATTCTTTGGGCTGCTGCCTGAACCAGGCGATGACTTTCCTTTGTAAAGCTTCCTCGTCGCTTCGATTAAGAGGACTGAACAGCTTCATCGTAGGGAAAGTGTTCACCCGAAAGATGATGCTTAATGGAAGTCGCTTAGAGCAAGGTCAGGGCTATACGAAGGATCGCGAAGACTTTCCACTTGAACTTTTCAGCATCTCAGTTGTCTTTTTGGCAGTAACAGGATGTTCAGAGTCTTCTGGGATTACGAGGGCATACTGCTTATCATTGAGCTCTGGCTTTGCTCCTCACGACTACCATTGGTTCGGTCCTCTTAAACATCATCTTTCGGCCGAGGATGAAGCTGTACAAAGACGGGAAATTACCGCCTGGTTTAAACAACATCCCAAATAAATTTATCTTACTGATTTTGAGGGGCTTGTGAAACGGTGGTACAAGTGCCTCAAAATACAGGGAGATTATGTGGAGAAATAAAAGTAGTTTTCAAATCAGTAATCGTATTGTTTCGTTTCTACATCCATTTGTACTTATTTACTGACTTTCCCTCGTAGATACTCTAGACACGGTTGTACGAAGAGAAGTTTTCGGAATTCCCTTTCAGACAGAGAATGAGAGGTGCAGTGTTGTGGTGGGAAGCTCGCATTTCTGCTCGCACTTGCAACCGATCTGGACAGGTTTTCGGCATCAAATGTCGTTCTGTTCCGTTCCAGTTAGATCTGAGTGTTGGTCAATCGGTGCATTGTTGCAGTTAGATTATAACTGGTGATGACTCATGGATATACGCCTAAGATCCGGAGATGAAGATGTTGTCATCTTAGTCATCAGAGTGACAGCGTCGTCTTCGCGACCAAAGAAATCAAGTCTCGTCAGATTCAAGCTAAAGATGATGCTCAATGCATTCTTTGACATTGACGGTTTGGTGCATCACGAGTTCGTATTACCTGGACAGACTGATACTAGTCATTTGTGCTTGCAAAAACACAGAATAGTTTGTGTGTCACTACAATGTAACAATACCTCGCAGGAAAAAAAATCCTGTCATCAGGTAACCACCAATTTTCCGGGGACCGTTCCGAAGGACGTTGTTTTGGGTGTTTCCGGCTCTGGAAATGGGCCTCAATGGGTCGCGTTTCTCCATAGAAGTCATTATATCCGATGCGGCGACCGAACTCCAGAGGATTCTAAAACAAGCCTCCGCTGGTGCTTCTAACAATGACAATTAGATTTAAAAAGTGTGTATGCGTGCAAGGTAAGTGATGCCATATGCCCTATCATTATTCGTCATTTGAAGTCATTGAAATCGTCTCAGTCGACCATTCTGTTTTATTATATTTCGATTACATATACTACTTACGTAATCTCTACATTTATATAACACGAAATACATATACTGTTTGAGATTAAGATACGTTGTTGCATTATTCTTTAGAGTTCTTTATCTTAATGAAACATATTACACAGGTTTGAAGATGTACTCAACTTAAAATGGTGGTAAATTCAAAATACGATTCTATAAAAGTCTGGGTCTAATTTATTACAATTTTAACTTTTAAAAATTTAATTTAGATAAGTAAACGAACAAACACGAGAAAAATTATAACAATGTAGAATGACACAAAAGAATCAAAATGAATTTCACAAAGGTCGTGCAGAGTTAAGTGGTTAGTCGTTTTTTTTTTGTTTTTTTTTTATCCAGAGGTCACTCGCTAAAATTTCGTTTAGCAAATTAAGAGCAATTCGTCTTAGATGCTTAACATTTTTTCGCTTTTTAAAAGGTTCTTTAAAAGTGTGATTTACTTCTCTCGCCCTAAATTAAATAATTACATCCCTTATCGTGAAAAGAATATTTTTTTTTCTCATTTGAATCTATTTTTAAATTTCCAGGTAACTCATTCAAGTGCGATTGTGGATTACACTGGATGTACGAATTGTATACCGACTCCAAAGTGGACAACATTATCCTGAGCGATGCCCTGGAGATGGTATCGTGTGAAGACGAACCTGTGGATGGGGTTAAGATCCACAGCAGCCTCATGGGTGTTCCATGGTCTGAGAAACAGTGCAATAAGAACAAAGATGAAGGAAAAGAAGAGGTAAAGGGCGAACTGGAAGTGAGCCAAAAGAATCGGCCGTTCCAAGACCAACATTCAACAAGCGACAACGACGAAGACGACGACGACGACAGCACGGAATCACCGACAAAGCCTTCGCCACGGGTGGTGAAGGACACGCCCAAGACTTCCCATCACGATCAGTCACAGGCGCTTCCAGCAGAATCCACATTGGCTTCAAAAGATCTGGTACAGCCAACGGACAATTCGTGTCAAAAGAGGACACTACACATAGTACTGGCGTATTTAATTCCATTTACAATTTCGTTTTCACTTTTTCGCTTTTCACAGTCATCGTAAGAAACTGTTAAGTTAACATGCACGCAAACAGAACAAAGACAGTCTACTGTATTTTTTCCGAACTGAAAAAAATAGTGCCTTGAAATTAGTGCCTGTTAATCGATCTCTTGTTCTTAAAATTTAAAAAGTAAATAAAATTATTTTTACCTTACACGAGTTATAAATGTGGCAACGCTTTATACTTTCCTAAACATTTACCAACCTAGAGTTTTTAGATGTCATCCCATTAAAGCCGCACGATATGTATAGAAAAGGTCATATGTTGAAAATATATAGAAATATCTGAGATTATGAAATGGTCTAAGACGTTAATAACATAAGTGAGTTGAAAATATCTAATCAAACCACACACCATATGCAGAAATACCGTTTACATATTCACCAGTAACTATGGATGAAAGAAACATCCCTTAAAAAGAATGAAACCATTTTTCCACAAAATTGTTTAATAACATACACGTTATATAACATCCTCTTAAGGCTGATTGTATGGCTTCCTCACAAAGAAAAAAAATCTTTCTACACAGCCGGATTTGGACATGATCTTTATGGGGCTCAAGGCCCCTTTTCGCGGTCAAAAAAAATTTAAATTAAACAGTTATTGTTAACCCAGGGCCCCTATTGTTAATGGTCCGGTCCTGTCTTTCTGAGAAAAATGTCACAAAGTGGTGTCCAATACGTAATGTGGATGAGCCAAAGCCTCAACCTTTTCAGTTTCTGGACGGTCATACATAAAACATTAGATCTACCATTATCATGGAGAAGAATTTCATTTTAACGATACACTATGCTGAAACGCAATGATTTCCTCAGCTTTTAGAAAGCTGTAATGGATAACTCCTATTTGATTTCACCAGGTAGTCAACATTGTCTTCTTTAAATTTGGGCATCTAGCTGTTGTGATTAAGTTTGTTTGCCACAGAAACACATTTTTCGTCAGATAACCACAGTTCAGAAATGGGCAATTTTTTTCTGCCAAATATTCAACGATGTACAGACCTCCAAGCTTTGCAGCTTCATTTTTTTCCATCAATCATGTGGAACCCATTTTTCTTTCTTAAAGCTGTAAAATACTGTATTTGGAAACTGTGGGTATGCTAGTCAAGTGTGGTCTCTTCACAGAGAACCGTCTTAGACCTCCAAAGTTCAGGGATTCACTCTGGTAGCTCTTATCTCCTGAACGACCCTTCTCAAACTAACATCTAGCCATGCGTTCAGTTAGCAGTCTTTCCCAAACGCAGCAATGAAGTTTCCTGTTGCTTAAGCAACAGAAAATGTTCAAATTTAAACTTTATAAGAAAGGAAACGTATGTCGTGCGACTCCATTCTTATATGTGATAGAGAATTTCTTCTCTATTCCTGAAGAACTTGAAATGGCTTATTACATTATTACAGAGTAAAATCTGTCTGTGAGATTACTTGCAGAACCGAGCAAAAGCGATCATTATAAACAGGTTTATTTTTAGGCTGAAAAAACTGATGCGACAAAACGAATGCGACTGTTGATACAGGTTCACTGTATTATAAAGGGAGAATCAAAAATCTGTTTCCCCCTCCTATTTTGGATACAAACAGAGATATGTAAATTCCACTGGCCATCTTTGTTGATGTAATGACATTACAAATGAAGTACACCACATTGAACATCTTCTGAACTGACTGTTTGGCATGACTTCATTTCTGTCATGAGAAAATTATTTCCATTCTCGTTCCACATGCACGAGAGTCGTAGGCAGTTGATGAGCACAGATGACACGTTGTCCAATACAGTCCTTCACATTTCGATTCGAGAGAGGTTTTTAGCAAGTATACTGTACAGTAAGTTGAGTTACACAGGCTGCGTGTGGATAGGCATTGTCTTGCTAGAACACCACGTCTTCCATGTCGTAGAAAAAGCGGATCAAGACGGGCTGGATGATGTTCTGGATGTAGGGTGCAGCATTCAAACACCAGACATGAGTGAATGCTGAACGACATAGCCTCCCCCCCCCCC
>JAHWFO010008480.1:4637888-4681010 GCA_023313115.1 Rhysida immarginata
GACGAAATTTTATAACTTGAAAAAAGAACTTAAAAAAAAAAAACAACAACTTTACCACCTCGTTTTTTATGGACATTTGAACGACAGAAATACCTTAAAACTTCAAATTTTACAAAATTAATTTTATTATAATTTTATTTATTTATTATTATTATGTTAATATCTACGAGGGGAGTTCAATAAGTAATGCAACACATTTTTTTTTTCTCGGCCAATTTTGGTTGAAAAAACTAGACATTTCTTGTGAAACATTTTCAAACATTTCCGCTTCCTCTCGTAAAGTCGATTTTGCAAGGAATCAGAGCTGTGCACGGCCGGCCAACTCGCGGGAGATCAGACAGTTTTGCTTGACCTTGCGGCGATGATGACACACGCTTTGCCCAACGACTCACCGTGCTTTTGTCCACTGCCAGATCACCGTAGACATTCTGCAAGCGCCTATGAATATATGAGATGTCCTGGTTTCCGCCAAAAAAAAAATCAATCACTGCCCGTTGTTTGGAACGCACCTCCATTGCAGACGCCACTTTAAAGCTAAGTTTCCATGCATGCATTTTTGACGCATTTATAACTGCGTCTCGACGCAGAAAGCAAATGTGCATCTGGACGCACCTAGACGCACATTGCAACAGCTGTTGATGCATTTAATTCGAACGCAAGTATCAGTTTCCATGCATGCATGAAGTCTACGCAGAAAGTTCAACAGCGCATGCGTCATGAGTTTATGTTTTGCAATTTTTCTCATTAGAGGGAGAAGCTTCTCTCTCATAGAGATAGATGTTAGGAGAGGTGGAAACTCACAGCTTTTTCTGTCTGACAAGATGGCGATACTAATGGGCTGATCACGTGATCTCCAGTTTGATACAACGCCACTCAGAAAGTGGTGGCGTTGCTCGATACTATCGAACATCGCGGTGTAGCGACCGAATTATCCGCCGCTTCAAATTGATTTCTACGTGCACACGTTAATCTTCGGGGCTATTTGTAAGTAAAAAATATATAAATGTATAAATCAGTAATCTCTGGATACTTACAGTCAAGATGAAGTATAGGGAGGCACTCCAATTGTCCACAAAAGATTATATTTCGTCATAGATGAACATTTCGTCTGCTAAGCAGACATCATTCAGTTTGACTCGCACTGAATGAGTGCTGCGGAGCAGACGAAATGTACATTTGCGACGAAATAAAATCCTTTGTAGACAAGCGGGGGGGGGGGGGGGGGCTATTTATGTCTACTAGCGTTGCTGTAAAAGGATTTACTTGTTTATTGGCCTACCACTCACTAAGAGTGAAGCAGACCTATGTATTCGTTTCCCAAACTTTTTTTTTCTTAAATAGACTTAAAAACTCATGATTCGTAAAGATATGTTGAAATTCTGATAAACTATATTCCGTCTGTACGTATGTGACAGTTAACTCCTCCGAAACGGCAAAAAGCAGAACCAAATGAAATTAATACATACCTAGAGGATTCCTTAAATTGTGCCTTGACGTAATTTTATGACAATTGGTTAAGCCTTTTTAAAGATATTAATTTAAAAACCAAAATCAATCAATTGCACATCTACAGACACCTCTTATTAAGGCGATTTTTTGTCAATAATTTGTTTGGCTCTGATGAGCCGTTTTGGAGTTATTAATGTATGAAGGATCTCCTCCTCCCTCCCAATACCTCTCCCGAAACAGGAAAAAAAATTTCTTTCTTGAATGAGTTTCATGTACGATTTCCCCATTTTAATTTATTGATGTTAATTTAACCTAAGGTCTTCTTTTATCTCTGAATTGTTTGGAATGCCCTCGAATTAGCCTAATTTTTCCCAATATTTAATTCACTTCCCTGTATTTATATTATACACCTATTTATATCAAGAGTTTTATTAAAATTTAAAGCAAAAGCTAGAAGCTGTTAGAAGAGATGCTGGAACGAGATATTGGAGATAGCCGTTATAATAAATGATTTAAAGCATAAAGACAGAGGTCAGTAAATTTAAGCTAGGGCTTTGGGGTATGCTGTTTTATCATAGTTATTTTATGTTTTAATGAACGATTTTTTTTTATTTGTCAGATGCCAAGCAAGTGCTTTGTATTTAGTTGCAGTAGTGGATACAACAATAAGGAGAATAATGGCAAAAAATGGCATTTTTTTGCCCCTCCAAAAGGAAATGCATTACTTTTTAAAAAATGGGAACACATGTGCTTTAGAAAGGATAAAAAATTAACTGAAAAATCCAAAATATGCCATGAACATTTTACTGAAGATCAGATAATAAAAGAAAAATCTATTGTTCTGAATGATGGGTCATCATACACTTATAAATATGATAAATGGAAGTTAAAAGACGATGCATATGCTTGTGTATTTAAAAGCTCAAACGACTTACCTGACCGATTGTGGAATAAAGATACAAAAACACGAAAATTACTAAAGCAACGAAATTTTCTTGCAGACATAGATAAACAAACCAGTCACGAAACTGAACAAATTCACTCTGAAGAAGCACCATGTTCAGAGCAACCTGCACTTTCAACAGTTTCTATGGAAACCCAAACAGAACCACCAAAGAAAAAAGAAAACTTTCAGACCTTATATTGTCGGTACTATAAAAGATACTATAGGCTAAAACGCGCTATGGCAAAGGCTAAAGAAGCAAAAAAACGTGAAGGGGTTTTTATACCGTTTAAAAATTTAAATGTTAGAGAAAGACTATTTGCTAATGCATTAGCACGAAAGGCAAATGCGAAGAAAACTTCCGGAATGAGATTTCACCCTCGACATTTACTAGAATCTGTTGGTTTTTCCTGTAAAGGAAGAAAAATTTATGAATTTGTCAGGAAAAACAACTTGCAAGTTCTTCCTTCGTTACGGACCGTGCATAAGTTGCGATCTGCAGCTTCAACAGAAATTGGCATCAATAATCAAGTTTTACAATTAATGAAAAAAACCATGTCAGGATTGCCAGAAAATGAACGGTTTGTGTGCATCAAATTTGACGAAATTTACCTAAATAAGAATGTTTGCATTGGGAGATTAAGCAGTTCCTACACAATTGAAGGCCTTGATGACAATGAAAAATCATTGGACAAGCGTACCCAAGACAGAGCCATGGTATTCTTGGCAGATTCCCTATGTAGTAAAAGAAGCTTCACTGTAGGTTCATTTCCATCAAGCGGTGGCTTTAATGGTGCTGAAATTGCAAAAAAAATAAAATTGGTGATTGCTGCCGTGGAAGAACATGGAGGGAAGGTACTCGCAGTTGTTTGTGATGGAGCAGCATCAAACAAAACCGCATATAAGCATTTTGGTATACGTGTTGAAGAAGGTTTCATAGAAAACAGTATGACAAATTCACACTGCGAAGATCGTAGAATTTATTTTATGCATGATGCACCGCATCTCATAAAGTGCGTTAGAAATCACTTTTTTAAAAAAGAATTACAGCATCACTTTAAGGGTAAATCTGTGAACTCTAAATTTATTCAAAGTTTGTTTGAATTGGATTCCCAAAACCCACTTCATCGTGTTTGTCCAAAACTGACTCCGGAGCATCTTGCAATTGAGGAAAGTTATTTGAAAATGAAAGTTTCCTTAGCAACGCAAGTGTTCAGCAACGCAGTGGCCCATGGTATCAAATTTTATAGAGAGAAAGGAGAAGAAACCCTGAAAGGTTCAGAAAACACAGAAATATTCATAAAATTTATTAATGATCTGTTCGATGCCTTGAATGGTACAAATCCGTCCAACGCAGTGTATGAGAAAGGAAGGCTTATGGAGGTGTTGACAAATTCCTATAGAATACTATCTTACTATCCACATAATTTTGCAACTAAGACAACCATGAGCAGTTTGAAACTAACTGTGAAGTCTGCAATTGACGTCTGTCTGTTCTTATTTAAGAAACAAAATTTTAAGTATGTGATGACCTCAGTAATGAATCAGGATGCTGTAGAGCTACGCTTCAGTATTGTGAGAGGATGCAGCCCTAATGATCACCCTGATGTCTCTCAGTTTTCAAAATTAAATGCAATCCATGCTCTTAACGGACCATTACAGCAAATATTAGGAACCAATAAGTGCAACATAAAGCCGTTAGAAGTCCAGTATGATGACATTGACACTTACTGTCAAGAGTTGGTTTCACAATTAAAAAAGACATATAAAGAGAAGGAACAAGATAGCCAACAAAAGCTGCAGGAAATGAAATTTGTTGTTTCAGAAAATACTCTCTTTCTAGAAGATTGGGGCATTGCAGAAAATGTGACTGTTCAAGCTAATTATTATCTCTCTACAGATTGTGTAGCATATTATATAATTGGCTATACCCTATACCAAGTGGCAAAAGTTACAACATGTAACACTTGCCTTAAAAAATTTTATGCCAAGGAGCATGAAAATGTCCCGAATGATTTAGTCAATTTGAAAGAATTTAGTAAGTGTCTAATGAAAAAGTAGATATGACAAGATTTTTTTTTCATGTGTTGTTTCAGCATGATATTAATTGTATTTTTTTTTTCCTAACAGAATTTGGAAATCTTACCAAGCCATCTGAGCCGCTCTACCAGTTTTTAAGAAATGTGGACATAAATATTATTGAGCAACTGGGGGAATCAAATTCTTTGAAACCGGATTCATTCATGCTACTGTTAAAAAATGTACATCCCATTTTAAGCTGGAAGACTTTGTTTTGCAGTTATGATCATGCAAAGGACCTCATTCCAATATTTGTGATAAAATTTTTGAAAATGAGATTGTCTCACTACTTAAAAACAAAATCAAAAGAAATATCAAGTAACAAGAAATTAAAATATGTCAAACGGAAAAATAAAATATGCAACTAAAAAGTGTGATTTTACTTCAATTAATATAGCCTATGCAAGATTTTGTTAATTAAAGTATTTTATAAACCTGATTTTACATGTTTCAACTCAATGATTTAACATCTTATTTTATAAAGTGTTATTAGTTCGTTCGCTACGGAGCTCTGAAAGATTTTGTCTATTTAATCCTCGTAGTATTCAAAAATTGAATAGAACGATTTAGTCCATGAATATTTTTAAATGTATATGATTTATCCAGTCATGAATAATTTTAAATGTTTGCTGTCATGGACCTGGAGATGAATTAAAAAATCTTTGCTCAAAATGCATTCAATAGTATTGAATCATGTAGTTTCCCTGTAGTAAACTACAGTGGGATCTGCTAACCCGGCCCTGTGCTAATCGCAGCGCCGCCCTGGTGATCCCACGAACTGGACGGACTTGTGGCGCTGATAAGATTCCACCTCTCTAACATCTATCTCTATGCTTCTCTCTAACGATCATGGCCACCACCTTGGTGTTTTTCGGGAGAGATGGTGCGTGACCACCGAGAGAGAATGCCTCCGCAATGAAACTGGATACATTGTTACATCATCATAGATAGTGCAAATTCAGGGCTTATTATTGGTAGAAATGCGAATAACAATGCACTATCTATGTGATGCAACAATGTATTCAGTTTCATTGCGGAGGCCTATCTTCAGTCCGTGTCTGAATTTCGAAGCGTTATTAGGGCTTTGCAGAGGTACTATTTGTATTTTAGTTCTGGTTAGTTTTGGTTGTATACGATTTTTTTTTGTTCTAATAAAAATCTTTTTATATCTAAATTTCAATTCATTTGTTTTTTCCAATATATCTTTACACTTTTAATTCATATTTACACAAATGTAAATAGTACAGTGGAAATATTGGCAATTTCATTTATTTTATTTTCATGTAATTTCGGTAATTCTTTGGTCATTTTATATGGTTATTGTCTTTTATGTTTACATTGTTTTCATTTCATTTTAAATAAAATAACTGATTTCCACATTCTTTTAAAAGGTACACTCTTGAAAATTTATATTTTGCAATAGCGTATCTAGGAAATACACGACCTTTCGCATTTGTTTAGAGGGCGCGCCCGCTGGAAGGTTAACAAAGCAAGTGCGCTTGCGCAAAACAATCATGTGATCTAGAAAGATTTGAACGTTATCTACTTCACTTTTCTGCGTCCAGACGCATGAACTCCAGACGCACATCAACCAAGATTCGGAGACGCAGATATATGTTTCCATGACAAGTGCGTCAAGACGCACCAATTTATGCGTCTAGACGCAGAGACGCAGTTAAAAACGCATGTATGGAAACTAAGCTTAACAGCTCACTATAGCGCTGTCACATATCGGACGTCAATGAAACTTTACGAGACGAAGCGGAAATGTTTGATAATGTTCCACAAGAAATGTCCAGTTTTTTTCAACCAAAATTGGCCGAGAAAAAAAAATGTGTTGCATTACTTATTGAACTCCCCTCGTATGAACTAATGCAACATGACATATTTTTATGTTTTTTTGTTATATACACTGGCGGAAAAAAAAAATCCCAACACCACGAAGGACTTGTGTTAGATGAATGAAATTTGGACAGTATATTTAGCTATGGTATTTATTCAATTGATTCAAGTTTCAAGGTTACAACTTATAGGGGGCTCCAAGCGCCACCCTTGTACATGCAAATGACACATTCCAATGACAGATATAAAGGATATCAGACGCGCGTCTGTGTCACTTCAGACACTTGTGGACGTGTGTGGTAGAGTACGTAAAACATGCCTTGAAGGCGAGTGCGACATGAATACAGTATGGGCAGCTAACCCAATTCGAACGAGGACGTGTAGTGGGCCTTCGAGAGGGTGGACTTTCGTTCCGTGCTATTGCAGAATGCATGGGGTGAGACGTTGCCACTGTGTACAACTCTTGGCAGCAATGGTCCAGGGAAGGCAGGATTACCAGGAGACCAGGATCTGGACGACCCCCGGCCACTGGAGACAGGGTTGACCGGCGCATCTATAGGATGGCTGTGGCAAATCGGACAGCATCTGCAGCGGATATTCGGGCTGCTGTGGCACCCAACGTCACTCCACGCACAATTCGGAACAGTCTCCTGGCCAAGAACCTCCACTCCAGGCGCCCTGTGGCATGTTTGCCTCTTACCCCTCAACACCGTGTGGCACGTCTTCGGTGGTGTCAAGCCAGAGCGATTTGGAGGGCAGAATGATGGTCTGTGGTCTTAACGGATGAAAATCGTTTCTGTCTGGGTCAGAGTGATGGTCGCACAAGGGTCATGAGGAGGAGTGGGGAAGTCCTGTTACCGAGCTGTATCCGTCGTCGGCATACTGGCCCCACCCCTGGCGTTATGGTATGGGGAGGGATTTCCTACGACAGCAGGACCCCTGGTGGTTATCCCAGTCACCATGACAGCAAATGTTTACATTCGGATGGTTGTTGAACCCATTATGCTGCCATTCATGGCTGGTATGCCAGGGGGCTGTTCCAACAGGAAAACGCTCGTCCCCACACTGCCGCTGCAACCCAACATGCCCTTCAGGGTGTCCACATCCTACCATGACCAGCACGATCACCAGATCTGTCGCCCATCGAGAACGTCTGGGACATGGTCGGATGCCGTGTCAGGGCTCTTCCACAACCATCAACAACTGTGGCTGATCTGACCATCCAGGTACAACAGGCATGGAATGCATACCACAAAATGACATTCGGCATCTCTACAACCGTATGCACGTGTGCAGGCCTGCACAGACCAGCACGGCGACTACAGCGGGTACTAAAATCAGTGCTTTTCACCAGGTACAGGGTGGCGCTGGTGGCGCCCCCTATAAGTTGTAACCTTGAAACTTGAATCAATTGAATAAATACCACGGTCTATAGATATTCATGGTCATCGAGCTTCGGCCATTTTCCATTGTTTCGAGAAGCTAAGGAAAGCAGATCGTGCCAGGTGCCGCATAGATCGCACCAGGGCCGACCGTGACCTGCGATAGAGGTTTTTCATTGAAACTGAAAATGAAAGTAAAGTTTCTGTCTGTCAATAGGGAGGCGCTGCAGGCGTTTTTGGGCCGATTTGTACATGCAGCACCACTTTTCAATAGAGTTCCCGCCCTACCGGGAGCTAGAAACTTTAGCTTCATTTTAACAATGGAGCTTGATGACCATGAATATCTAGAGACCGTGATAAATACCATAGCTGAATATACTGTCCAAATTTCATTCATCTAGCACAAGTCCTTCGTGGTGTTGGGATATTTTTTTCCACCAGTGTATAAATATATCTATTTCAAGAATATTTGTCCTTGTTTCTGACCTAAAACAGGAATTCATCTAAAATAAATATACAGAATTAAGTAAGATCAAATATACTATCAGATTACCACAAACTAATAAAATAATGCAATAAAAAATACTTTCGAAAAGGAAAATAAGCGTACCTTCAATGTTCGACACTCCTTATAGTTAAATGACTAATGCAAAGTGAATATGAGGTTGTAACCACAGAATTTTCCCATTTTTATCAACGCTGTATGCAATTTGTATTTAGAACCATTTTTTTATCCACTTAGCCTAGAAAGCTAATTATGATAGCATTGCCCAATTATATTAACCCAGAAATGACTTGTCAGTCATTGACCATTAGGAATTTCTTTATTGAAAAATTTAAGAATTTATAAAAATTACTTAAAAATTATTTATGGCCCGATAAATAAATATATGAAATTATATGATAGTTACAAAATTGTTTTAATGCATAATACTGTATCAAGAACCCTACCTTCATCTGTTCTTGACTGTATCTCATTACACTGTCCAATTACACTCGCAAGCCAAAAGTCAAGTGGCAGTAGCATCATGTGCAAACAGTATAAATATGCAAATCAGTGTCAGTAGGTTTAGTTACAGTCATGAGTAAGGGGTGAGGTGTTCAGTGTGACAATGGTTACACGATAATAGCTATCCGAGTTCGAACGTGGCCTGGTATGTGGAGCACAACGTATGGGTCATTTAATATCGGAGGTGGCTCAAGAATTCAACATCCCACGGTCCAGAGTTTCAAGAGTGTACCGAGAGTACCAACTTGACGGCATTACCTCCCACCATGGGCAACGCAGTGGTCAACCACACCTTCTCAATGAACAGGACCAACAGCATCAGAGTAGAATGGTCACCACTAACAGGCAACTGACACTACGCCAGATGACATCAGACATCACCAGGGTGATACTAGAGCTGTATCGATGCGAACTGTGCAACGAAATCTGGTATCCATGGGATATGAAAGCAGAAGACCCACGGGGATGTCCTTGCTAACAACAAGACATCATCAGCAATGTCTCTCCTGGGCCCATGAACACATCGATTGGACACTTGACAATTGGAAACGTGTGAACTGGTCTGACGAGTCTCGATTCCAGCTGATACGAGCTGATGGTAGGGCTCGAGTGTGCGCAGACCCCATGAAGGCCATGGACCTAAATTGTCAAGCAATGTGGTGTATATTGATGTATTTTGACGCGAATGATTAAGAATTAAAATTAAAACGAAGAGCAAAGTAACGCTGGTTTTTTTAGTTGTTCTTTTTTTTTTTTTTAACCATAAAATTATCGTCGTCCACTTGGTTGCAGATGAAGGAAGGATACCATGTTTGTGGAAATTATCCTTCCTTCATCTGTGTGCAAGTATCCACAGAACTTAAGGTCAGTCAAATTTATATAAAATATTTTATATACTTTTACCACTTGGTTATCGTCCAGTTTTACAGTCGTCCACTTGGTTTTTGCCCAGTTGACTATTGTCCAGATGTGATGTACCTCCAGAAAAGTACCTAAAGGCGTATACACAATGGAATGTGCCTCTCACCTAGTCTTCGACAGTGGCCCAGACAGAAAAGACTTTCACCCCAAATAGTGAATAGTGTTTATACCATCCATTAGGTAGAAACTGTTCAAATTTCTGGAGATTCTGGAGAGTGGCACCAGTCCTCTTTTTTCAAAATAGATCAAAGCAACTGTGATATGTTTCTCAAAATATGTCAGTGTCAGAAGCATGATTTTAGTTATGATTAATTTCTTTTCCTGCTTATCGGGAAGATCACACTTTTCACAGATTTTCTATTCATTCCTCCTTTCTCAAAATAACCAATCAAGACAATGGAGAGAAGTATTGTCTGCAAAAGTCCTTACTTTTCTTGATTATTGCATTTCCGAGCATAGGCACAATGGTTTTCCTTGATGTGAAGGAATTTGTTCATTGCATAAAATGGTTCAATGAATGTAATTAATACAGAATGAAGTTGATACAACAGGATATCTCACCCAGCCTTGAGTGTTTCTGCAGTATCCTAGTCCCTACATTTACAGTCTTATCCTCTTTGCTACCATATCATCAAGTATGCTGACTGTCAGAATGACAGCAGGAAATTAATTATTTAAATACTGCAATAGTTACACATTGAAGATGGCTGGCATATGAGGATTTATGCTCCATTGTTGGAAATGGTTGCTATAAGTCCTTGGTTGTGAGCTTGCATCAACCATTGCTGCCACTAGGATGGTTGGTTGGTTTATTAGAAATTTTAGCGTCGACTACTAAGGTCATTTTGCGCCTTTTACACAAGTTATATCTGTACGCAGCCCGGGACAAACACAAACATCCATGCCCAAGGCGGGATTCGAACCCATGACCAGGTGGACTCGAGAACTAGAAAGCCTACGCCCTAGCCCTCTCGGCCACCTGGCTGGCCCACTAGGATGGCGAATCTGCCAGTGGTGCCTGGGATGGGTTAGGATTGTTCAATTCTTCAATTAATTCGCTCTATCGCTGTAAACAGTTGATCAATCTAAAAATTCTTGTCCAGTTTCTTTATTATTTTTGGTCTATTTGGTCTTCCCACATCATCTTAGAATGTGATGGGATGAGAGACCGTTGAAACCATATAATTATTAGAATTTAAAGATAGAATGAACAGTAACTGATACTGAACAGTAAAGTTTGGTTTGCATTTGGTTTGTTAGAGCATTTGTGTTGAAAAAAAATTATATTGAAAAAAAAATGAAAGCTGCAACTTTAAAGTAAATGTCCGAATTAATTTTTTTTTATTTTGTGACATTATGAAAATAGGCACATAATAATTAGCAATTTACTTTTTAATTTTCATTGAGACCTTGATGCATATTACAGATTAAGATAACAAATGCTGCAAATGATTTATGTAAATTTGCATACATGACTGCATTAACAACTCAATAAAATAAAATCAAATAAGTTAGAAATTTTTAAAGAAATAAAGATAAAAATATATAAAAAAATAAACAAACCCCAATGAGTATCATCATTTTAGTATTTAAACCTTTACAACAGAATAAAGGAAGAGAGAAAAAAAATACTGGTTTCATCTTTACATTTGCCGTACGACAAATTTATCATCTTTCATTAAACCTTAACTTACAATTTTTTTTTTTTTAATTTTAACATTTTTGAAGCATTGCATTATTTAGCAAAAATATACATATAAAAGAATCTAATAAAAAGCTAACATTTTCAACAGTTACATAAGTAACAACAACATTGAGAAAAATTAGAGAGTTTGCTTCATCAAAATGCCTTTCTAATTGCAGCAACACAGAAGGCAATGACCTGCAATTTGTACTTATTAAATAATATCATAGTGGAATGCATTTGATAATTTTTTTTTTCAGTTCATTATCACATACTAGAAACCTTAGTGTGGAGTGCTTGAAACAACATAAATAGCAATAGAAGGTTTGAAATCACACATCAAGAGAAATTTTTCCGAGGTGGAATAAAAATTATTGCCTAGCATAAAAGTTTAAAAGAGAAAAAAAAATAAATAGTGTATATCTGTAAATATTTGTATATTTATATATAAACTTGGATTTAATTTTTATAACAATTTCTTTTTACAGAATAGTAACCGGTAAGTAGGTGATCGATATATTCGTTTCAAGAACATATCTTTTATTTTTCTTTCTAAACACAGAAATGGCATCAGTTCTCTATAAATAAATGCTATAAAATGAACATATATAGTTAACAGTGATAATATGGAAGACATTCATTGCGTTTATTTTCAAAGAATTTTAAGTAGCAAAATATGAAGAAAATAAATATAAAATAAAAAAGATACAAAAAAATGAAACAAATATAAATTATTAAAAAAAAAAATCTCTAAAATATTCCATTTTTTTAATATTATTAAAGAAAAAAAAATATTCTATCATTTGATTTATAATACAGGAATAGATTTGGATCTATTTTTTTGTTAAATATGAAAATATACCTTTTTCTATAAGTATATACATAAGTTATATATTATAGGGGAGGGAAACAAGAAAAATATTGACTTTTTTTTTTGCTGACATTTTTGGTTGATTCCATCTGTAAATCTAATACTTGGCAGCCCTAAGAGAAAGATTGAGTGAAAGATATTTTTAATGATTTATATCTCTAATGTTTTTTTTTGTTTTTGTTTTGTTTTTTTGTTGTTTTTTTTCCCTTTGCTTATTCCAAGTATGAAGGTGATTCGCTCAATGTAGGTGATAATGTGCTATCTCCTGGTCGAAGTAATTTACGTATTTCTTCCACACATACTTTTGATCCGTCATGGGCATCTTTGCTGATGAGGGAGAAATTCAGGAAACCATGGGGGAGTTTATCTAATATTTTTACATGGATTTCTTTACCCAGGCCTCGCATTCGTTTTGAAAAAGTAATGGTATCATCCAAGCATGGATCCAAATGCAAAGTCTGAAAAACATAAATTTTATAAATACATTTTTGATTTAAAAAAACAAATATACAGTAAAATTCAGTTTATGAGTAATTGTCAGGACAGAAAAGAAATTTATATTACATCAAGATTATATTATTATAAAGAAGTAAGTTAATCATCCAACTTTACACAATTCACAATGATGAAATTTCCAAATGATGAAATATGTTATGTACACTATGATTGAGTTTGACTGCCATTTCCTTAGTACATCATTAATGTACATTTAAGATAGCTGCATTCTTCTGCTCAAATTAATCCTATAAAATTTAATTATAAATAAACTCTTGTTCAGAAATACAGGATCTAATGAATTGTAACGAATTTCGGGAGGTGATTCCTGAGATCAACACAAGAAAGAATGTCCCCATGAACATAGTCTTATAAAGCATTGTTATCGAGTATGTACATGGATGTCACTTGTTTTCATTCACAATATCAGCATGACTTGTACAGGAGTGTTTTTGTACAACTTCCCATGACGATGAATCAGGCATTGAGGTCCAGTGCACTGGGCTGCCTTGTCTTCTGACCTTAATCCACTGCACTTTTATCTATATGAAAAGTGTGGTCTACGATACTCTGGTTAACAACATCGATGATCTGAAAGTGTATATCAATAACGCGTGTGTAGCTGTTTGACAGAAAGTAGGTATGTTTGAGTGGCTTCACCAGTCCATATTAATGCCATGCATGCACTGCTGCTCAAGGTGGACACTTCAGCATCTGTGATGTGGGCAATGTACATCCTGTAACGCAGTCACATGTAACTTGTGTTACATACCTAACTAGCCCCATAACAGCACACACATACACTTTCCACAAAAACTTGCCAAACCCATCCATTCCTTAACCCCCAAAACTGCCAAACTGGCACAGAATTAAACCCAGAGAAAGGAACCCCCCCTCCCCTTTAATAAAAAGGAGCAACCAGAAAATAACGAAAAAGTATTATCAAGGATTACAAGGACACAGATTAAATTGGAAATAAAAAGATTACAAATAGTTAAAAAAAATTATACAATGAGCAAAATTTCGACATTAACTAAATAGTACGTGACTGATGAGGTCCACGTCATGGTGGAAGACTCAAATTCGAATAGTAAGTGCAGATCATCTGGACTGCGAAGAAAACATTTCAAAATAACGGCGGTGACGAACCACTGCTGCGATGGGTGAGACACATCAGGAAGCCGGTCGCAACATCGCTCCAACAACTGTTCGAAAACGTGGGATCCGTTAAGCATCATGGAAACAAACAGGCTTCTCGCCGACCGACTGTCGTCAAACAAGGAACCCGAGTGTCCTGAAATCCATCCTGGAAGACGGCAGCACCAGCATCAACGCTCAGAACAAAGTGCAAATACCGCAAAAGCCATAAGGAAACAGGTGGGATCCAACTTCAGGCCAGAACCGCAGCCCCTAACTGACTGAAACATTTTTATAAAAATTCGAAAACGTCTAAAATTTCTAATGCGCATGCAATCAAACCTCCGCGCACGAGCAAACAGCACGCCACGCATGCAATCAAACCTCCGCGCACGAGCAAACAGCACGCCACGCGAGAAAGAACGGGCAACAACCAATGCCAAGATGAGTAATATTGCAGCCTGAATAAATTAATTAATTAAACGGTTTTAAGCAAAAAAAAAAGCGCCAAATGACAAATAAATAAATAATTATAAGTCCACAAAAACAAATTATCGCGAGGTAAAAGCAAGAAATAATATTACCGACCTATTAAACCCATAACAATGCTTTTAGGACATATGTTCATCAGGACATTCTTTCTTGTTCGATTCCAGGAATTACCACAGGGGATGTTTGTTATGTAATTCTCTTTGTGTATTCTTGCTGAATTATAGCCAGGCAATTATGGAATCTCAAGGATTTGGAAGGATCACAAGAAAATTAAGAAGGCCTTTGAATCTGACAGTTTCAAATCAAACAATTACACAGTGACCTTTGTATGAGGCAAAATGACTAGATAAACAGCAATATTGGTTATGACGAGAACCGGATATAACGACCGCTTTTTCATGGTCCTATGGAAGTCATTATAAACGATATCGACTGTATCAAAATTTTTGTTCAATACAGTTTGATTACACTTAAATCATATGCTGCTTTTGCACTTGGAATTGTCGAGAAATAACCACATAAAAACGAGTTACAACTATTTTATCCTCACAATGTTGCATAAAATCTTTTACCCCAAATCTAGCTACTATTTCATGGCTCCTCGCATTTAAAAATTTTTAGGGAGAATACAGTTTTTGAATTATAGAATTATAAAATAATTCATTTATTAAAAATCACATTCTCCTCTTCAGTTAAATTAGTATTATTAAATGTTGGGGGAAAACATATTGAGGAGGTTTGAAAAATGAAATAATTTTCAAAATATACTTTCACTCTGAACATGAAAGAATCTAGAAAAATTAATTATAATAATTAAGTTATTATTATAAAAAATATTGTCTATAAAAAATTCTGTATCGCCTTGGATTATAAAGTTAGAACAAAGGAAGTCAAATTATTTTTTAAAGTCAATTTCTTATTAATGAAAGGAAAAAAAGTTACAGAATTAATATAATATTTAATAAAAAATTTAATATATGAAGTGTGTCTCATTTGAAATGCCTTGATTTCATTGTGTTTCAAGAAAGTATTTATTGTTCTATATAAGTTAAAATTTGTAGGAAAAAAAAAAAATCACCAGATTTCTATATATGAGTAGCCTAAAAGCAAAGACGGACATAGTCATTTTTTGACTTTTTGAGTTAGGAGTGGTTTCCCATGGTATTTTTCCCGCTGAATTCAATGGCGCTATCCTTTTGAAGCAAAAGTGGCTAGAAATGGCTTAAAATTCAGTTCAAAGTGTGATGTGTAAAGCAAAAACGGACATGTAAAATAGCGTTTTGAAGCAAACACAGACACATCCTTATAAACCAATGGGAACTCAAGATTTTGGTCATGTGAACAAGATGGCCACCTACATCGTGTCATCTGCTGCTGGAAAGAGATGAAACTTTTATTGTTGATGATAATACAGTAACAGGTGAATGTGAATGCTTACATGACAACATTATTGAGGATGAACTGGTGCTAACAGGAATCTCCATTGATCATTAAAAACTATTAATGAAAAATTTTATTTCATTTTAATTTCAAAACTGTTTATTTTTTTTTAAAAACTTGAAAAAAAGTATGTTTCAACAAATTTAAAAAAAAGTTACAATAATATTTTGTAATAAAAAAAAAATCTTTTATTTTCCATTATAATAATAAAATTTTGTGATACTTGCCATTGAGTCGCAATGTTAAAATGTACTTGAGTTGCATGCAAACACGGACACAGTCCACATTATGAAGCAAAGGCGGACATTGCAATTTTAGACTTCACTTTTCACATTTAAAAAATAAAAAAGTAGGTGGTAAAGGTAATTCATTCAATTACATATTTTTTAAACTTAATTTTAAAAAAAACATTATTAATTTAACATAAAAAACAATGCTACAACAAAAAAATGCGTTTTTCTTAAAATCACATTCGTGGCGTATGTCCGTCTTTGCTATTAGGCTACTCATATGCTTCTTTCATGACACTGAGGGTGTCCAGTCTATATTCAATTAGGTCCAAATGCGGTGCAGCATTTTGGGAGTGACACTAGCAATAGCGTTCAAAATTCAAGTCCGCAGAGCTTTGCAAGTCCTTTTCAAGGTCCGCCTCCATGTCTCCTTACCATAGACCCAGTGTCCAGAAAATGCGTTTAACATTTCATTATTCTCTTCAAACCAGGTGCTGCCTTGTATTAAACTCAGCGGTATCCTCACTGCACTGAAATTGTTGACTTAAACTCAGCATACCAGACTAAAATTTGCGCATTTTCCTGTAAAGAGACCATGTTTAACTTTCACTGACAATAATGCACCGGAAGCGCTATGGACAATGATGGAAAAATTCAGACAGAAACTTTCACATGTAAGGAATGAAAGTTTCATATGACGTTTGGGATAAAGTCACTTATTGTTTTTTATGTGACCATTTAAGTCAGGGTATTTCAAATGAGACCCCCTGTATAATATCTACATGCTTTAGCATGCAAGAGAGCTTTGTGAAATCGATTAAATAAATCTAAAGAAATTCAGTAAATTTTTTAAGGACATTTGTTTATTAAAAAATCGGTCCAAAAGATTAAAAAAAAATCAATTTAGCACTTACTAAAAGACTGATAGGTGGCATCTGTTCTAAGATTTCATCTGAAGCCAAGTATGGAGATAAATAATGGTCTTTAGAAACATGGAATTCTTGAAATTCCTCACTCAACCTCCTTATTGGCTTTGTTTTGGCAGTATAACTTGGAGGAGAAAACGACTCTATGGGATCGTCGGGTATTGATGAACGAGGGAACAGATTGGTTATGCTTGAAACTACTTTGCTTGTGACCATCGACAATTTTGAAGTGAAATTCGAAGTGAGTTCAGTGGGCATTTCAAAAAGGATATGTTCATCAGAATCTGCTGCTTCTTCATTTAACAGAGGCACATCACCTTCTTTCTGTACGGAATATCGCTCTAGAAATTTTGTTATATAATCGTTACCAGTGTCCATACCAAGTTCTTCAGGATTCACCGTCAAGTCTTCATCAGGAGTCAGAGAAATTGTTGTCATGGAATTAGTTCGACTGATATTGTCTTTATCAAAGGTTTTAAGAATGGTTGAGGCCTCCTCTGACAATTCGATGACTGACTTGGAATCCTTAGCGGATGCAGCCAGATCAGCACTAGTGTCTGAAACGCCTGAAAACATTTTGGAATCCCCTGAAGCTACTGAAGTCTCTTCTTCTGCAGGTCCATTTGCACTCATAAATGATTCAGTAGAGGATATATTTGATTCTTCCTCTACTTTCAGAATTTGTGGCCTTACTTTGCTCTTCTCATCAACTTCATTATTGTTACCAACATAAGCTAAAGAGAAATTATAATTGAAGGGCATACAAATAAGAACTAGGAATTAAAGCAATATAGTAAATTGTTTAAAATATGATAAAAGGTGAATACTGAGTAAAGATTTAAAGGTAAATTCTATGAACTGCATTTTCTTTTTGAATCCTAACATTAATAAAAGTACAAGGCTCATTCCATTAAAAAAAAAAAACAAAAACAAAAAAAACAAACAAACCACAAAACGGAAAATTAATACCAAAAAATCTAAAATACAATCTGGCAAGCTATTCATAGCCAGAGCTGGCATACTTGCCTTGTGCGTAGACACTCAGGAACAGTTACACAAGATGGCAGCACCCTTATAGTAGAACTCCAAACTGGAGCAGCGAAGTGTCGTTAGATCTTTGTTGAGTCAAGGAATCTTTTGCTCAATAACAATGTGAAACCATACACAGCCAATGTCACATTGTCTAATATCGAAGACAGAGTTCTTCCGAGGCCCTTTTACTTGGGCGCCACTGCCTAGCCATTTTCACTGATCACCCGGTTGATTTATCTGTGAAAATCTGTCAGTCTGGTAACTTTTTGTTTATAATTAAATTTTAATATAGAAGTAGTTTAATTATCCCTTACAGAGTGTGACATAGTTTATTTCTAATTAAATAAATTTTTCTTTACTCATGTAGTGCCACATACATGTAGTTTCTCCCTCTTCTCGGTCTACAGCGAAAGCACATCTGAATTTTTTCCTGTCGGTTACAATTAAATCACGTGGATTACGGCTGGAATTGTGGGCAAACTTGCCACAAAAACATGTGCTTCATATCATATTTAGTTGCCTGAGAAAGGCAATTCTGGCCTAATGTCTGTTTGTTTAAATGCTGCTAATTTCCTTCAGCTAAATTTAATTTCTGTTGATCAAATACACGCTATTCACTAACATATAACACCAATATTTTAATATTCATACTATGGCTGAAACTAATATCCGTCAATTATCAGCAGGCAACCAGTTTCATGTACAATCTCGTACCAGAAGAATAATGTTTTGCATTAAACCAATTGTTTTTGAAGTGAAACTTCTTATGCGGCGACAACGACTTGTGAAGTGAAATGCTTAGAATGAAACGTTTTTCGCGTTACGGAAGAGACGTAGTTCCAACAATCCAACCTTCATTGTTTCCAACAAACGGAAAATACTGATTGTTAACATCTGAGATGGAGCATGACCATCAAGAGAGAAGGCCTCGCACTGAAATGTAATACATTGTTACTGCATCATCATAGATAGTGCAAATGCAGGGCTTATTATTATTATTATTATTATTATTATTATTATTATTATTATTTTTATGGTTGTAGTTATGTGAATCAAACAGAGTTCGGCCCCAAATACAAATATAGAACGCATGAGAGCATATAGAGCTCGTAAACAAACTGAAGAAGCAATTCCAAACAAAAAAATAAATAAATAAACAAAACGGAAGCTAAAATGTCTATAGGATGCGTACGAAATTTTCGAGCTTGTAAAGGACAGCAGTTGGAATCAAACCCGCCATATACTAGGTTTTATTCATACATCTGCAAAAAGGCAAAAAACAAAAAAAATACCGTGACTATACCATGTAGCATCCTACAACAAACATATAATTTTAATAAAATAATGCAAAGCGGTGATGAACGGTGTTGTTTATCAACGATGTTACTGAGTTTGTGCAGTTAATCGTTTGGTGTTGCCTTTTTTTTTCGGATTTTTTTGGTTAGGTGGCGAAAGGCGGCTTTTTCTGATGAATCATGGTTTATGCTCCATCGGACAGATGAGCGATGGCATGTACAGCGTTCAGTGTCAGAAAACAAACACCCTGCAACGCCTGCCACAAGGGTCCAGGCCGGAGGAGGCAGCGTTATGGTCTGGGGAATGTTTTCATGGCAATCCCTGGATGCACTCATCATTGTGGATGGCACCATGGATCAATGGAAGTACACATTTGTCCTTTTGGATCATGTCCACCTCTACATGCAGATTGTAATTCCTCAGCACAATGGCATCTTCCAGCAAGACAATGCGACGTGCCATACAGCGTGCAGTCTCCGTGCATGGTTCGAAGTGCACGAGGATGTGTTTACGGTACTCCCCTGGCCTCCAAGCTCCCTGGATTTAAACTCTATATAGCATCTGTGGGACCACCTCGATCGAGTTGTTCACGCCATGGATCCTCTACCGCGCAACCTACAGCAGCTCGTCACAGAACTGGAGTTGGCATGGCGTCATGTCCCTGCGAATACCTTCCAGAATCTTATTTACTCTCTTCCTGCCTGTCTCGCAGCTGTTCACGCCGCGAAAGGTGGTTATTCTGGCTACTGACAGGTGGTCACATCAATGTGACTGGACTGTGTATATTCTAAAACATTATTTATATTTCTCTAAAGCTTTTGTAACAATTTTAACATTCAGAATAAGACACTGTACTGTTGCTAGGTTATAAACTTGTATTTGTATAAAATACTTTGATTTTTTAAAATAAATCTTTCATGTTGTAAATGATTGTATTTTTAATCATTATTAGTAACTACTCCTTTTCACTGATTACATCATCCTATGTTTTTCACTGACTATTATCATGCACTTGAAGTTTCACTTCAGTCGGGTGTCCCGCGACACAAGTTTTTTTTTTTTCCAAAGCTCTATGCTCAAATAAGCCAATCTTTGGATGATTCCGTAATTTATATTAGTTCACTTCTGATTGCCATTCATCGAGGACTACCATGTGAAAATGATAGAGCTATGCTATCAGAATCAAAAGCCATCATGGCTGTACCTATATAATGGACCACTTTCTTGCAGCGAGAAAAAAGATCTTGAGTCTTTAAAGCTCCTAAACAAGGAAAAAATCTTGATGAGCAAAAAATAAAATTAAATTAAACTTAACAATTTTTTAAACTCTTAAAATCGATATAATAAGATTGCTGATTTGTGGAAACACAGAAGCTTAAATAATATATAAATGGCAACTTAAACAGCTGATTTTGGACATAAAGATATATTAGCACAAGAATACATGTTCTATACATTGGTTAATATGTGTGTTGGCAGAAATCATGTTTTCTTTGAGCTGAAAGTGTTCATTTAATCTTTTCTTTATAATTTACAAGGCATGGCAATTAAATACCCAGACTAATACAAATACTCACAAACAGGAAGTCCAAATGAAAATTCTATTTAATATGATTCAAAATAATCCTAATATACTTTTGAGCACGTTTGTACAAGTTTGTAAAACAGCTTTTAAGTTCTCTTCATTTCCGATGTCACGTCTTTCTCAATATCAGAAACTTCTTGAAATTGGGTACCTTTCATAGCATTTTTCATGTATGGGAACATGAAAAATCTGGAGGGACCAATCTAGAGAAAAAGATGGGTAGTTGAGCTCTATGATGCTATGTTTGGCCAGAAATCACTTCACCCTTATGGCAGTATTGGCTGGGCATTATTGTGAAGAAGAATCCAACTTGTTGCTGCCCAATTCATTCGCAAGCATTGTCATTCAGAGGGTCTATGTTGAAAAATAGTAATATAGTTACTTTGATGCTTTGTAATAAATATTTGCTAAAAGATATTTCTGGTTATTTTTTGAATGACCATTGTATATCTTAGTTTATTGATTTTACTTAATATTTCATTAAAAATTAGAATGGAAATCTGCATTTGTTGGTAGTTTTTGATCAATAATGTGCACTTTCGCCAAACGAGTACAATAGAATGGAAGTTCGTGTTCGTTGGAGGTTTTAGATCAAAATAGTGCACTTTCGTGCAGTCATGCATGGGAATACTGAAAAATTGCTCTCTAGTCCTCCCCTCCTTACACTTGAAGAAATCAGCAGAAAGTGACATTTTCTACAGTGACAACCTGCCAGAATGTAGTTCCTTAGAGAAGCACTTTCGATTCTAGTCTTGAAAAACTACAATACTCTATATATTGCAAGATTTCATTTATGTGTTTTCTGTGCCAAATATGTTCAAACTTCCGTGTGTTTCAGTGTGTAAAAACACAAATTGATAGAAACTTGGGGACTGCAGTTCATGATTCCAATTTCCTTCGCACTTTGTTACCTTGTGACATCACAACAACCGAAATATGGCATCCATCTTGATCATAAGAAGAGGGGGAGAATGAAAGTTTTTTTTTTTGTATATTTCATTAATTTTGATTTAAACTAAAAAAAAATTTCCTATATGGTAAGTGTATGAGACCATAAAATTTACCTTTAAAGAGAAGACAAATTACAAGTAGAAACTCTAAAATAATACTTTCAGTAATCTAACCTTTTAAACATCGTAACATAAATCCAAATGGTAAGAGGGGATCCATTAAACACAGAAGTCTTGATGGTGATGGAAGAAATTCAATTAAGGTAGGAGTGTAAATGCAGAAAATACCATCCGGTTTTCGTATACCTAATTCTATAGTTTTCATTGCAAGACCTAAAATTAAGTTTCCACCAGCACTATCACCGACAAGAACAATTCTATCTGCACATGTCCCTAAAATAAAAAAAAAAAATCAGTTTAGATAAATTAACTTTAGACATGAAATACTTGCATTATGAACACATGCATTGGTATCGTGCAATAATAATAATAATAATAATAATAATAAGGTTTTGAAGCAATGTTATTTATTTTTATTTTTTTAATAGAGACTGGCATGTATTTCAGGCTTAAGCCATCATCAATTTATCCCCTGCTGACCACACATATAATCAATTAACAAAGGTTCATGAATAATGGCTTTAAACCTTTGATATTTACCTAATTTGTTAATGTTTAATAATGCCCATGCATATGCATATAGACATTCTTCAAGTGCTCTAGGATACGGAGCCTGTGGGGCTAATGAATAATCAATGGATAGAATGGGTGCATTTAATTGACGAGCCCAATCTCTAAGATATACCTAAAATTGAAAGAATATAGTATTTCAAGAAATATATGAACTTAAATTCTAAATTTTTACTACACCATCTGTAAAAAGTGAATAAGTAAATTGCATCAACAAATACAAAGTGTGATTTAAAAGTCCTGAAAACCATATTTTCTGTTATATCTCCTAAAATTTAAAGATACCATATAAAAATTTTCACTACATAAACTTCATTTTGTGCAATGACAGATGGCTTACCGTAGTTATTTGACCCAATTCAACAAGAAGTTTAGTATACAACAGAAGACGTTCATTGTAGAGTGTTACTCAAAGATTAATTCCTTCGAAGGTTTTCAGCTGACATTTTGTACAGATTTGTTCAAAATTGATAATCAGGTCACTCATGTGAACTATGCTCACCTCGATCGGCTAACCTGATCTAACACTATTAGGCTTCTTTCTATGGTTTTTATCTCAAAGAATGTGTATACAAAAACAAGCAGGGGACCGTCAACACATTAAAAAAACAACATCACTATAAATACCTGTCGTTCAGTATGCAATAGTTGTGTTTGGCATAGCATAGTGCTCGATTTCAACATTTTCTTTAAATCCCGATGGAAGGACTTCAATAAAATATCAGGTGGTTATGATTAAGTTAAACTATTCACATTGTCCCTGTGCAAATGGTAACGAATATGACATTGATGTTTGGTAGATACGCTAATGAAATAATGTGGAGCTAATTTTGTTGAGAAAATAAATTATTTTCAATTTTTGTTATCAAGCGAAAATGTGACACTGTACAATGGGTATTACATGGCCAGCAGTCATCATGAGGAACAGCATGGCAATTAAGAAGAGAGACAGTGCACTGTTATTATTGAGGGAGTATTGCCACCTTGAAGGACACAAAAGAGGACCCATTTCAAGAAAAAGGTGCTAAATTTGAGGACAGGTGATTTGAGTGCGGCACCAGGGAGAGGAAGGCGATTGATGCATCTTGATGGAAGTTGCTTACCAAATTGTTGTGGCTGATCAGGCAGCAAGTGCCTTTTATTCTGCAACCAGTGTTCGAGAGATATTGCATCCATTTTCTATCCCATGGTCAACAGGTTGAAAAGCTCTGGTACCCCTACAAGATCCACACAGTAGAACATTATGATCTGTAGCAACCATGTGATTTTGCACTTTAGTTTCGGGCACAGATGGAAGTGGATGACATGGTGAGAGATTATTCTGTGGACTGACATGACATTTTACACTACCAAACATCAGTCACCATGTGAAAATCTGCTTTGTACAACTTTCACTGTGGAACACAAATCTTAACTTCTGGCTGTGGTGATATCTGAAAGACTATGGTTGGATATCTGAAGATCATAACAAATAAAACTAGTCAAAACTAGGATAAATATATGTGGATAAGAATATACAATAACAAGTACATAAAAAGCTCTTTAACCACAACGTAAAAAGCAAAAGGAATCTAGACAGGGAATAAACAAAATAGAATAAGAGTGAACAAAAGAATTTTATAATGAAACTTACGCAAAAAAAAATAAAAAATTAATACAAAAGATTATAAGTAACAAACAAATGCCAAGTAAAGTTAAACACTGCCAAAAGTAAAAAAACAAAAACAAACTTGAATGTTTTACTCATAACAACATCATGATCAGAATTCACTGGAACCATTGGTCAGGGCAATGTCTTTGATGGACATATTGAAAACAGTACGAACAGTAAGTTGCTAATAAAGTTGTTAAGATTACACTTCTCTCATGTGTTTGACCTTCTCTGCCTAGATCCTATTCTTTCCTCATGTTGATTGCTTGTATACAACACAGTTTTGCCTGATGGTGGAAATTGGAACTCACTTTGTTTCTGGTAAAAATCACTTTTGTGTTGTCTTATTGCCACATCCATCAAGTATCATTTCATTCAGTCATATTTACAGTTGCACTGAGCCAATGTGAGAAGTGTCTCTTTAATTGTATCCACTTAGCATAAATAGCCTAAATAGTTTTGCTTTTGATATCTTTTTTGTTCAAGAAATGTAATAGGAATATGGGTTGCAGGACTTTGTGTGTTCTAATAAATATATTACATTATTACAGGATTAATCAGGACTCGTAATCAAAGTTATAAAAGTTTAGTGAAGACTAAAAAAAGAACTGAAAACAATCATGGCCATTAAGTTTCAATTCTACAGTTTACAATTCATGATAATGGTTTTTAATGGCAATGTAATTCATAATGTCTTTGCAGTCCTATTTTTGAGATAAATGGCCAATCACTGTGCACATGACTGCTGAAACAGATATTTATTACCCCGACTGAAGGGTAAGTCCATTAACAGAAAAAATTATACAAAATTCACAGATTTCACGCTTACCTATTCATGCATCATTCAACAACTTCTTTAACATGGTTTTGTCCATATAAAGAAGCAAATACCTTTAATGCCTAAGGCTTCACTACATGGCAATTTTCTTTAGCATGCATCCACACTGGATTGAAAGCAGTTGCCACTGTAAACTTAATGCATATTGAAAATGACTGATTTTTGCATACAGTGTTGGTGTTTTTCTATATATTGTATCCCTTACTGGACTATGACTTTGAATATTACAGTATTAGAATGGTTAAAGTGTAATTGTGTTACTGTAATCATTAATGAAAGACTGAAATTTTATTTACTTCATGAGATTTTGAAGACTGTGCTACGAATCCACCTCCATGGCAATGAATGACTAGAAAAGGACTAGGAGAAAGCATCATTGGTTGAGGTGTTTTGGTATCCTTTGCCACATCTATCTAATAAAATTAAATAAATAAATAAATAAAATAACAAAATTTCATTGAATATAATAAGAACAATTACACAGGCCTGCGAAATTGAAGTTTTTGAAAAATACAAGAGAAGTTTTTGCTGATTTTTATGTTATTTGGTGTGCTGATTTTGAAAATAACCTCCATTTTTTCCCATCATGTCAGGATTTTTTTGTAAAATTGACATAGATATTTTTGTTAAAATCCTATTTGAAAAGGAATTCTCATGAACACTTTTGCATGTACTATCTGGAACCTTTCACCCTGTTCTTCGCTGACCGATCCTAAATTTTTTGGGAAAAAGTCCACGTGAGTGAAGGAAATATATTTTGACACTCATGGAACAACTCAACGCTTGAAATTACCCAGAAACTTACTTACAACATCTTTGAAGGCAACCCAAGCTTCTTTTTCCTTTGTTGTCATGCTAGTTTCAAATTCTTTAACCTTCATAAGCTTGTGGATATTCAAGTAAAATTGAATTTTTCAAGAAATCCTGACGTGACAGAAATTTTTCATTATTATTTTTGAAATCAGCACCAAAAATATATAAAGTTAAGCTATCAATTCCCTTGTATTTTTTTCATTGCAGGCCTGTGTTATTCATTTAATATCCTTTCAGACCTTTGAAAATTATCCCATAAAGTATAATCAATAATCTAAGTACAAACATAATGAATGCAAAAAATTCAAAACACTAACATTTCTCAGTTACAATAATTTCTACACTTCACAGAGTTGAATTTATAATTTTTTTTCTAAATGCCATTAAAGATATCTATACAAGGGTTGGACAAAAAATGGAAATGCCTGGTAAAAGAAAAAAATCTCTACTTAATATGGTGTTGGACCATCTTTGGCATTCAATACAGTTTGAATTCTCCTGGGAATTGATAAATTTAAGTCCTGGATGGTTGCTAATGGGATGCGATGCCATTCTTCATACAAAAGTTGTTTCAGTTCTCAAAGAAATGCTGGAGGTAGAAAATGAAACTGAACCTTGATCTCCAAAATTAACCAAAGTGCCTATATTATAATGGTGAAACTTCGTCTGTATGCTCTTCAAACCACGATTTTACAACATCAGTTGTGGGAACCGAAGCCTTATAATCTGGGTATATGCCACAGCCTTCAGAAAACTACCGGTATGTCAGCACTATGGGGTGCACATGGTCAGCACAATATTAGTACCGTCTTTTCCGAACTATAAATCTCACTTTTCCCCAAGAAATTTGGCTCTTGTGGGGTCCTGCATCTAATACAGCAAATGTGACATATGGTATATATGAAATTTAGATGAAAATCCAAACATTTTATTTTGATATCTTTAAAAAGATCGGTTAGTAGCCAACATTCGTGAAAGTGCTGAATAGTGTTTCTAATTTCCGTGGCTGATATGATTAAGATAGCTCGTGTTCATGTTCTGCATTCATTACTACGTCAGCTCTAGTTAAAGAATAAAGATTCGACTTATTCGAAGCTCCACTCACTGATGAAGGGAGCATAGCCCCTGGGTCATTAACCTTTTCCCAGCGGAGGTGGCCTAATCAGGCCACTTGTAGCCATGTCAATTCCATTTAACACATTACAAAATTTAAATGCATATAACTAAAATTCTATTACAGATAAATTGCTAAAATTTTTTTTATTTTTTTTCAGATGCATATTACTACTAGTATATCCCTTCAAATTTTAAAATAAAATGAGAGAATATAATAAAAAAATGATTTTCCACAGGTGTTGTCAAAGGAGGGGGGGCCTGAAATCATGACTATAAAAAATGCTTATAAGAAATTTTCTATTATCGATAAAAACTTCAAACTGCTTTTGTTGAATTCTTGAAAGCTTTATAATTAATTGAAAATAAATTATATACCCCAAATTTATTAATAATCAATAATATTCGAAATTTTAGAAAGCCTGTGTATCTGGTATAGAGAAACTTAGCAACATCTAAAATTACGAATTTATTAAAAAATTCCAGGGCACAATTAAACCATTTAATGACTGAATTATATTAAAATGATTCCTTATATTTATGTTAAAAAGTTTTTTTTTCGTAAATTACATTTTATTCATAAGTTATTTCACAAAAATTAAAACCATTGCTATCAGGATCGTTTCTTGATGATGTCATTTGTGATTGTTCACTTCTCAGAATATGAGGAAGTTAGATAAGGCCACATCATTGCTTTATCAAAGAAGGAGATTAAAATCCTATTATGTGATTTTCTAGCTATTGTCAAGCAGGTGTGGCCCATTTAACAACAAATTACGTATATCTTCGAAAAAAAAAGTAAAAATATTCCACATTCAGTTATATAAAAAATCGTTAAAAAAAACAAATAGAGATATTAAAAAAATTTTTTTTGCTTTATTTAGAAAAGATTTCTCCCTAAATTTTGGCTTTTTTCAAATACGAAATTATTACATTTGTAATTTTTTAAAAAAGGATTAAAACCAAGTTTTTCAAATAGAAAATATTATTATACATTTTAATGTATTGTTTAAAAAAAAACATTACTTTTAATTGATCAAAAAAATTACTAATCAAAAGCAATTATATTCAAGATCACAAATTTAAAATTTTAAAGCAGTATATCTGTTATTGAATTTTTTTAAAAATATTTTCTATGCCCCTGTAACAAGAATCATTTTCTCAAGAAAATAGCTGGCTGAGAAAAGGTTAATAAATCTCAATGTGGATTAGTGGTTTTTGTTTTTACTTATGCATAATTGTGTCCAAAGTTTTTGGCTGTTTTAGGTTGTATTTGACTTATTTTTATGAACTTTTTAATTGCAGATTTCACATGCCAAAACAGTTCGCCAAAATACTGTCCTTGGCAGTCATTGCAACTGGGCAGCTATTCTAAAATGCTACTAAGAAAACTTGGAAAACTTAAAGAAAGCAGATGCCCAATAACAAATGAGAAAGCAGCAACGAATGCAAAACATGGAAGCGACCAGTGTTATTATTAAGAGACTAAATTTTATTTCACCCTTTTCAGAGAGTGAAAAAGAAAAAAAAAAACAAGATATTAATTAATTAATAACGAACTTTATCAAGTTTATTCAGGAATTATGGAAATTCAAGGATTGTTTATTACTTGTAAATAAATTGTCGAATGTTCTAGGAGGTTTTTATTTATCGTGCCATATAATGCGACTTTTAAGGTGCAGCTAGAGTCACTTTATAAGAAGAGTATCGCAATCGTCTTGAGCGACGCCATTTTGAGTTTAATTCTTCTCTGCATACAAAGGGCAGTATGGAGATTACGTTGTTTTGTGAACATTTTTTCAAAGTATTCACGCCGCATTTCGAGTAAAATGTTATGATGTAATAATTTGCGATTTGTAAATTCACTTAATACATGATAAATAGGTTTTTAATATATTTAACGTGGTAAAAATAAAAGATAACTCTATTGCTCAAATTAAATTGTTACATCACTTTCAAAATTAAAATTAAATTGTTACATTTTTTTTTAGGTCATCAATAACAAAATATAATCTGTATTTCGTTAACTTATAAAATTTCATAAATATTTAATTCAAATGAATGTAGAAAGAATTTTAGGTTTTACATGGTATTTATGAATTTGAAATTAAAAAAAAAAATAGACAAGTTAATGTTTATTTTTTCAATTTTTATCTTTTTCATTTTCACATCGTTTTTGCACTGCTTAAATTAAATCTCAATGATATATTTCATTTAGAGTTTTAATCCATCGGGTCACGGGTTTGAGTCCTGCCGTGGGCATGGATGTTTGTTCTTCCCAGTTGGAATGTAAAACATTAATTTCATTTTCTACTGGATTTAGTGCAGTTTACCGCGCAACAACTTGGTATAATGGCCCGAATAAAGCGAAAGCTAATTGACGAAATTATTCATCTCTAAACCTTAAGAAAACTTTGTTTATTATTAATACATGCAACTGCCATCGATAAAATAGTTTCTGTTTATTGATTGAAACTTGCTATTTGTTGATTAAAGTCTCAAGTGTTCCCAAGTAAGTTTCAAAGCTCACTGAAGTACAGTCATCACAGGGAAATAATCCACACTTGAATTTTACTCTAAGTTTTACCGTTTCAATATTAATTTATTTTTAATAATTTAATATTACATTTAGAGTTAACATTATTAAGATTATTAAATTTAAATAATTATAATTAAAAAAGCTATTGAAACAACATATTAGCATGAAATGTAATATTAAGTATTAAACTCGTGTGGATTATTTCCTTTGGTTGACTGTACATAGAAACGATTAGCAAGCATTTACCCGGAAAAACTCAAAATGGCTGCGATTATGCCATGTGATACCAAAAAGCCAATCAGAAGCCTTGCGGCACAGTTCACTCAAATGCGGTACTCTTCCTATAAAGTGACTCTAGGTGCAGCCACAGACATACAGAGTGCGACAGATGGGATGGAGGCTACGTGTCCAAAAAATATCTTCCTCCATTCGCTATGTAAGTGGCCACACAGAGCTGTGGTCGCTACTGGACGTGACGTTCTGGACATTTGGATGCGTCGCGGAGGGTTTTATTTGCACCAATATTTTTTGGACGTCCAAAACGTGCATCGTGGATGGGCATGCACAGTACATAAGCAATGATCATGTGCAACTTAATTTACATAATGGCAAATTTATAACGGTAACTCCATATAATGAAGTTTTTTTCCGGAAAACAAAAACTGCAGACACGAATGAGTCTGAGGTTTTATTTTTCAGAAAAAAGCTTTGTTATATGGAGTTGCCGTTAAAAGTTTGCCATTATGCAGAGGAAGCACTGTATAATAATTCATTATAATTGTAATAAACATTATTTATTGTAGATTTTTAATGACACCCTTCCCCTTGAAGGATTTTGAGAAAATGGGCGAGAAAGAGTTACTCAAGGTCACCTTGGGCTGGCCAGGTTGGCTTCACTGCAATTCAAATGTGTTAGAACCTTAAATATTTAAAATTTAAAATTTCATCTCATTTTCAAGTACAGTGCTCCCTCTATATAACGGGACTCTACATAACGTCAAATTTATAACAGCAAGTCCATATAACGAATTTTTTTTTTCGGAAAATAAAAATTACAGATACGAATGAGTCAGCATTTGCAGCAAGCACTGCTCTTTTTATACAGTCTGAAAATGTTGCATAAACTGATGTCTGTAACCTGACAACCCATCTGTTGGTCAAAAACTGAACAATTCTAGTATTATTTTTTTTTTCCCTGGAAAAAAATTCCACCTTCATTTCAATCATTTTTATCTGCATTTTTGGGTGAATTATTGAGTTTTAAAGTTTTTCCTGACTTTTGGATCACGCTGTACTTAATTAAATATCTTAGAGCTAAATAGCCATTCAATTTAATAAGTATATTAAATTCTACACAAGAGGATATTTGAAAGTACGTATTAAATTTATATTTACCTCCAAAGGCTTAAAAATCCAAAGGAAGCATAACAAAGAAAAGAAAATGTAAATAAAGCAGCTATAAAACAATAAATTTTCAATATATTAAAAAAAGTTAGGTAAAGTTGAGCTTTTATTGAATATCAGCTTAAAACTAAACAAGTGTGTCCCAGCATTTCTGACAGTTGATAATTGTTTTTGAATATGAAATTCTTTTTTCACATAATTCAATGGGTCATGAAGAAATTGAAATAAAAAAAAAAATGAAACTGTGAAAACAACAAATCTAACCTCCTGAATGAAAACATATTGATCAGCTGATCAGCGTAAGAAGTTGATACTGGTGTCCGATCCAAAAATAAAAGTTTGGAAAAAGCCCCTTATCGTTTTGTTTATTTTTGAGAGCAACTGAAATTCAACTCATTCTATCGACGATATCTTTCTCAATTTTCACGATATTTGCTTGAACTTTTTATAAGAGTAGCTCTATACATTTGGCTAATAAATTATGCAAAAGACAATTTGGTAACGCATGCGCAGTTAAACATTATTTAGTAAAAATGCTCATATTTAATCAAATATTTAATATTTTTCTATTCTGATTTCAGGGTGTTGTCTGTACTGTAGTTTGTCAAGTTTCCTGTAAATGGCATTGCATTGGGTTGAAAATCCTGCGTGTTATAAACAAAAAACTTACGAAAACATTTCGACCTTTTTAAAGAAACCTTTATATCTCCATGAATAAACGTGCTATTCTCATACAAATGAACACAGAAAAGTAAAACAAGCCTCTTAAGCATATGCTACAGCTACAATGCATTTCAAGCATTATTTTTTATAGGGCGATTCCAAACATTATTTTTTTGGTTCACTTCTTTGCTGGTCCCCTATTTGCCTTCGGGAAAAAACCTTCGCTGAAATATATGAGGTGTAACATCCTCTTTACACCCCTGAAATTTCAGGATAATTCGTCAAGATTTTTCTAGATATTCGACAAAACGTCTAAAATCGAAAGTGTCCGGTCATTAATGGCAATATGGTGTACATGTACAGGAGAATAAATACATGCACCAGTAATAACCTGCAAGCATCAATTAAGCTACCACTGGGATATTTCATGTACACCCCAAGACAAAAATATGGAAACTTTCTGAAATGTTTCAACAAGAGCTGTCTTTAGAATTGAAATTCCTCAAATGTGAGCAAGTTTACACACAAAATGAAATAAAATCTAACAAACGCTTCCCTTTAACTAAGGAAAACAAATATTACTTTAATTCTAGCTTGAATTTACAAAGGTTACAAGAAATAAATAAGAGGACCATCTGGGACAAAAATATGGAAACAAAGAAATTAAGGACAAAAGTATGGAAACTTTCCACTTTTCAGAGGGGTATCAAGAATATTTTGATGTTTCACTGCACTAAAATATTGAATTAGTTCTTTTATATAAATTGGGAAGCATTAACCATTTTAAATTTGAGGTAGAGGCCATATAAAAATTTTGAAACCAGTAATTGCCAAGATACCTCCATCAAGGCAAATCGCTCAAAGTGTACGGAATCTGATTATAGATAAATAGAAATCCAATGAAAACCAGATAAAGATAGCAAAGGACTTGGGATTGAACTGCAGTGCTGTTAATAAAATAATTACGAAATTCAAGGAAACTAGTAAATGTGAAGTTGTCAAGAGATGCGGTAGAAAACGATGTACTAGTCGAGCAGAAGATAACCACCTGTCAGTGATTGTAAAGGCTGACAGAAGAACAGCAAACCAAATAACTGCTGATTGGAATACAGTCACTGGAAAAGAAGTTTCAAGCAAAACTACCATTCGACGACTAAAAGAAGCTGGATTCAAATTCCGAACGCCGTTAGAGAAACCATTGCTGTCCACTAAGATGAGAAGAAACAGACTAGCGTGGGCAAAACAACACGAAACGTGGACAACCGAGGACTGGAAAAAGGTCATCTTTAGTGACGAGAGCAGGTTTTCGTTGTTTAATGACGGAAAACAAAAAATTGTTCGTCAGCAGCATGAAAAATATCATCTATCGTGTGTAAACACAAAGGTGAAACATCAACCATGTATGATGGTTTACGGATCTATGACGGCCTACGGAGTTGGCAGCTTGTGCTTCATAGAAGGAACTGTGAACAGTGGCTACTACATTGAAATCATGGCAGATCATCTCATCCCAATTCTCTCATAGTAGCTCGATTCTACTACGAGGGAGACTTCGTTTATCAACAGGATGAGGCCCCTGGCCACAAAACTAAGAAATTGATAGATTGGTTTGAAGAACAGAATATCCAAGTGTTAGACTGGCCAGGGAACAGCCCTGACCTTAATCCTATGGAGGAACTGTGGAGTATGATGAAAATAAGAGTGTCATCTGAAAAATCGACAAGCAAGCAGGAGTTGCAAGTGGCCATTCAAAATGCTTGGTGTAGTGTAACATGTGATTTTTGTTATAAGTTAATAGAGTCCATGCACCGTCGAGTCCAAACTGTAATTAAAGCACATGGCGGATGGACGAAGTATTGAATGGAAAGTTTCCATACTTTTGTCTTTAATTTCTTTGTTTCCATATTTTTGCACCAGATGGTCCTATTATTTATTTCTTGTAACCTTTGTAAATTCAAGCTAGAATTAAAGTAATATTTGTTTTCCTTAAAGGGAAGAGTTTGTTAGGTTTTATTTCATTGTCTGTGTAAACTTGCTCACATTTGAGGAATTTCAATTCTAAAGACAGCTCTTGTTGTCATTTCAGAAAGTTTCCATATTTTTGTCTTGGAGTGTATATAAGGAACAGTAAATAGTGGGTAAAATTTTAGGATGAACTCCTCAAAAAATGTTTATTACAACATGGGTCCTGAAATGCATGGTTTCAGAGTTATGGCATTCAAAGCAATGATATTCACTGGAACTTTTCTTTCATCTTGCCACCGGTGATGGATCAATGTTTCCGACTGACGGATAGGTACAGGTAGACCAATTGCTTGTCTGATCGTATTTTTGAATTTATATATTCAAAATCTTATTGATTTCTAATTGTAGAGCCATTTAAAATTATTGGTGTATTTGTCTCTGGTGTCCAACACAGAGATACTTCAGAATTAAATTGTGACAGATTATGAGGAAATATGTAATAATCTCGGAATTTGGGATCATCTTTGCAGGACAATGAGACATTGATGTGAGGCCTGTATTCATGCAGGGGATAGACATTTTGAACATCTCCTTTAGGGAAATATAAAAAGGTGACAGACGCACACCATCATAAGTCGGAAATCATGCATTTTTGAATCGATGTTATAATAAATGTCTTTTGTTGTCTATATATGGGAAGTTCATTCCTGAAATAATGCCCACTATTTTTGAAACACCCTTTACACGAGTTTCTTCTGTTCTGCTTGATGATTTTTAACTGATGAAGAGTGCATAGTAGTCAAAATGTACTTCATTCAGAATTATATTTGTGGGATGCAGATATCCAATTATCTTACTTTGTGTTTTGCTAGTGACCTACTATTCAAATTTTTGTTGCTTTTTATATTTTATAACCTCCTGGACTCAAAAACATGGGTTTGTGAACCTAGAACAGATGACTTTTTTTTTACCCTTTTTATTTTTTATATTTAGTATATTCAGCATGTGAACATAATGCTTTTCAAAGTTTTATTCTTTCTAGAGCAGGGGTGACCAACCTGCGGCCCACCAAAGAAATTTATGTGGCTCGCGAAACGAACTATTTACTGTAAAATTTATTAACAAGTAAGATTTTACGTGGTGAATCTTTCATAAAATATTTGAATGTGATTTGAATTACAAATGGTTGGCCCCCTGAAAACCTTTGGAAATGTATTTTGGCCCCGAGACAAAAAGTTTACAATGAAAACTTGCTAAATTGAAAACGTATGTGTGTTTGTCTACCAATCCATGAACAGGATATCTCTGAAGGTCTTCAATTATTTTATTCCTTTTTTTTTTTTATTGGGACTCCTCTTAGAAGGGAAGTACATGAAGCTGTTCGAACGCACTTTTTTTTTTTTGCATGCAAGCATATCTTGGAAGCGATGGCGTTGCGTGGCGGTGGTAGCGCTCCAGAAGTGAAAAGTTCAAAAAACATGGTGGCAAGAGGGTCAGGCATAATCGTTAGCCGCGGTTGCCAAAGGATTGCAGTTAGACTGCTGTTATTAGGCACAAAACCTTAATTTTGCTGTACAATTATTCATTTCTAAATAATTTATAAGATGAGGTAAGCACTTCATGTTTAAATGAATACTATTTTTTATATAAGACTAGGAGTTGTGATAAAATACATTAATTAAACAATAAATAAAACTCCATTTAATTAAAATAAAACAAATAAAGTAAATAATAGAAACAATGAAAAAAAGTCACCCAATTGATAAATGTAAATGTTGAAGGACGAAACACAATTGAAAAATGGAAAATCACTAACATAATATATCAAATTCCATGCGCCAACTGTCAACACATCTAAACAGGTCAAACAAAAAGACAATTAATAACACGAATAAAAGAACATGAAAGAGCACTTAGAAACAAAGATAAAAATAATCATTTAGTGAACCACTGCATTAGCCAAAATCATAATCCGGATTGGAACAAAATCAAAATCATTAGTAAAGAAATAAATTACAAAAAAGGACTAATAAAAGAAACCATCAACATTATTTCGAATGAAAAAAAATTAGCCAAACCATCTATAGAAATTAATAATAAATGGAAATTACTACTAAAACTATAATATCACTTCCCTTGCACTCAACAATCCTGTTCACAACAATCAAACTAATCATAGTATCACACATTGTATTAGATTACATGTTGTTTTTTTATTATTATTTCTTCTATTATATTGTTTTTAACTGAAATTCATTCAAAAAGTTTACATACTGAAGATGAGATAAAAATCCCGAAAACGTTTTAATACATTTCAAGTTTGTCATCTACGTGTCTACGAATCATCGAACTTTCATCATAGACCTTCACTGTGTGCCTCCCTGTGTTCGTGTAACATTTCTCCACTAAATCTTCATTTCTTCTGTGTTTCATCAGTGTTTCATCTACATAAGCTCCACAAGACCTTTGTTTCAATTGTGTTTCGCCCTTCAACATATCATTTATCAATTGGGTGACTTATTTCATTGTTTCTATTATTTATTTTATTTGTTTTATTTTAATTAAATGGAGTTTTATTTATTGTTTAATTAATGAATACTATTTTTATTTAAAATTATAAAGCACTGCGATACAAACCCCTTCATCAATGCGACGTATCACTCGACGTTTCACATGAAGCCAGCCCAGTGTCGGAAAATTTACGAAGATTACTGAATTAGGTAATTAATAAAATGAAATAATAAATTAAGGAAATAGTTATTAATTACTACAGACTTTTTTACTGGAAGTAGTTAGCTAATTTTAATAATCTATTTTTAAAAACTAAGTTTGTTTAGAAATTTGAGAGTCCATTCAATTGTAGTCTGCTGTCTATTTCCATTGATTTCATATGAAGTGGATTTGTGCTTATTGCTGAGTAGTGGAAGAAAGAAATCCCGTAAAGCACATTAACAAACAAACACACAAACACAAACACACACACACACACATAAACGCACGCACGCACACAGCTTTAATAATGGGAGTCTGTGTGTGGCTGTGTGTGTTCAATTTTTTCGTTTTCACGGTTTATTTTGAAAGAAACAAATTTTCACATTTTCTTATTTTGCAAGCATCAATAGTAGCTTCAGATGAGTAACATATTTCAATTTGGTGGGAATCTGTGAGATACATGTTCGTGTAGTTCCCTTGTTAGTCAAAATTTGGCCATGTCTGAACACTATTGGAAGCAGGCCTGTCAAAAACCATCCAGAAATGATAAAGGCCAAAGTTTTTGCTGCAAAATCCGATGCAGAATTAAACATTGATCAATTTTTGCTGAAATATAATGGGCAAATAAAAAAATAAAGGGAACTTTTCTACTCATTAAAATAAGTGAATATTTTATTATCTTCTAATCATGTAAGTTATCTACTTGATTCATATGAACTTCACAGAAGGTGAAGTTCAATAAAATGTATCAGACAAAATTTTAATGAAACTTAGCCATTTAACTGTTGCATTTTTAGCAACTTAACGCTTTTGGCATGTTTTCTTAACTCTGATTAGCTGGGGGGTTTTCTGATGAAATAATTGATTGCTTAGAAGAAACTAATAAGCCATGCCATATTCATTTTGATATTTCAACAGCAACTATACCTTGTCTCAGCTTCAGTTGAGAGTTACATCACGGAATGATGTCGCTTACCAGACATAGTGCACAATATCGTATCCTTCCGCCATAGACTAGTAACATAGCCTATGAATAACTTATGCTACGTTAGACCCTCTTATAATCGCATAGCTTCTCGAAAATAGAATCTACTGTCAGATGTCCAATAAGAACAAGCAATATTAAAAAAAATTACAACAATGCACCATTAATATCATATTAATTAATAATATCATACATTAATACAGTAAAACCTCGTTACAACGTACTTCAAGGAACCTGGAAATTTGTACGTTATTCTAAGGTGTACGTTATACTGAAACTGGGGGGGGTGGGAGCGGGGCTTGTGAAAAATGCATATATTCATAGAAAAACATAAGAATACATGAATGCATTTTATTTTATTCAATACAAATACACTATAGGATATACAATATGTAATGAAATGTTGAAATGAAAAATTCCCTGACTTTTCCCGGTTACATTCCCGTACCTATCCCGATCGCATGCGACAATCGACAATGGCACACGCTAGATTGAGTAGCATGCAGAGATTTCCGGGTTATTGACCAACCAATGAAATGTGAACTCGGCTTAATTAGCCCATTGGCCTAGTTGCAGCTTTCGCATGGGCTGCATTGACCAATCAGTGCAAGACATGTGAACGATGTACGTTGTACTGAAGTGATAATTTAACCAAGGGGATGTAAAATTAGTACGTTATTCTGAAACTTTTTAGCATTAAAATACCTACGTTTGGGACGGGGATTTGAAATTTGTACGTTATTCTGAAATGTACGTTAAAGTGAGGTGTGTTGTAACGGGGTTTTACTGTATTACCATATCCTCCATTAATGTGATGAAGGCTGCAATCACAGCTGGTCTACAATATAAAAGTTACAGATCGATACAAAGACCACATAATAAATGGTGGAATTCAGCCTTAACTAGTAAGTGGAAAATTAAACAACAAACTTACCACAACTTCGTTCGAACCAGGGAACAGCTTTTGCTACTAGAACATAAGAAAGCTACTGCCGATTTTAAAAAGCTGTCCGAAATGCCAAAAGAGCCTCCGTTACCCAATATGCCAAATCTTTGGCAATTGATACAGTGAAATTGTACTTACAGTAAACCACAATTACCTTGTGAAAAACATAGACATTACCTAGAGTGGTTCAACAATCCCACCAATCTTACTGAACCTTCCAAGATTGTTAAATGGGATACATCAAGTGGGGACAAATATTTCGAAACTTCCCCCGAACCTGGTATTCCTTTTGGTTCAATGATGGTTAATTTAATTAAAAAGGTCTGAATTCGTGGCCCAAACTATCCACTTGCTATGACAGACAAAATCATCCAAAACTTTAGTCCTACTGGATACATGACGATATATATTTTGTGCACAGCGATAGTGAAAACTAAAAAATTTCCAAAAGCCCTCAAAATAACAAGAATTAATCCTATCTATAAAAGTGGAGATCCGACTGACATTTCCAATTATCGTCCGATTTCGGTTATGAACCCCCTATCTAAGATTGTAGAAAAAATTGTTTTCTATCGTTTAACCAGCTACTTATGGAGTCAAATACCATACCAACAGAAGGGGAGTAGACCCAGATGTAAAGTTACCTGGATTCCATTGTATATTTTTATAAAAACTATAGAGGCTTACGGCAATTTCATTATCGCCCAAACTGACATCACTAAGGCTTTTGATACAGTCTCCAGAGACCAACTCCTCTACGACTTAGTGACTCTGGGGGTGTCTAAAGGATACTTGGACTTATTAGATGATTATTTCAGGGATCGGACAAATATTATCAGTTTACGCCCTCTCATAAGCAATAAGTCTATACGCGGTATTATCCAGGGCTCGAGCATCGGACCCCTCCTATTTGCGGTTGCTACTGCTTCAATATACCATCATCAATTCAATACAGAAATACTGAGCTACGTTGACGACAATTTTTTGTTTATTACCTACCCCGTCCAAGACCATGGCATGGCTCAGGAACTCCTTCAACAAAATCTGACTTACATGTCAAATTGGTATAGAAGTAGAGGCTTATGCCTTAATTCAACAAAAACCAACATTATGACTGGCATGAAAGTTGAGACCTCTTTAAATACAATCAAGATTCTTGGCATTACCTTTGAACCTAATCTTAGTTTTAATGTCTATATTGACCAGTTCATTACTATGTTACTTCGTAAGATATATTTGCTCAAACGGTTAAGATCCCTTTTGAATATCAAGCAAATTTGTCAATTTATTACTGCTGTTATCGTCCTGAAAATAGAGTACGGGACGGCTTTCTGGTCATCGTCCTCGTCAGTAAATCTAAAGAGGTTATCAGTTGCGTACAATCGTTTAATTAGGACAGCATTTAAAACTCCGTGACAAGGATGTGCCTGAATCACCAATTACCTATTCTCACTTCCATTAGTAAGGCGTCTTTGACTGTTGAATTGTCTGTAGCCCTACATGAAGTTTCCCATCCAGCTGCGTTCGTCAAGGCCTGGTTTACTTCTGGAAATAATATTCGTGCAACTCGTCGTTTCCTATTTGTATCCAACTATAACGTCCATATATAAAACAAAACGTTTTCCGTATAATGCAATCGCCCTATGGAACGCTTTACCTTTTGAAATACGTTCGTCTGTGTTTTCCTGTACTTTGGTTCAATGTTCTTCGTCCTGTTGTCATTTTAATTGACGTCTGCGCAAGTACTATATTGACTCTCAGTGAAATGATTATTTATTTTTCTTTGGTGTGAAGCTCCGTTTCTTCCTCCTCTTTGTTTGACGACGTCAGTCTTTATCCCGTGGATTTTTATCTCTTTTTACTCCTTGTGAGTGCTGACAAATAATAATAATATCTCATTCAGCTTTTTTTAAATTATTTATCTACAAGGAATAACAACTCAAAACATCGTAATTAATTTTGTCCCAGAAGAACAGGCCATCCATTGCCTGCCCTTGTGGAACAGGGGAAAAAAAAAAAAAATCATTTTTGTGTTGCTCTGGACCCTCTCTCCCCTCAAGGTTCGAAAACTGCGATGAAAGAACTGTGTGACACTGTTTTTTTTTGTTTTTTTTTTACTTTGGTTGACCAAATCTTGTAGGAGGCGTGTTATTTTATCTAAAGCTTTAGTAGGGATACAAGCTAAAAATTGGTTGAAAAACACTGCTTACTCTTTCCAGAAATGAAAATGGCCCCCAATTCCTCCCCTCAAATTATAAAAATAAATTATAAACTATCAAAATTTATAAATGATGAAATACTAAGGATGTATGCTCTATCAAAGATATGAATACATAACAAATAAATTACCTGGCCTTCTCTATACACAGATGACAGAAGACGGCAAGAAAATGGACGCACACCAATGTGAGATGAAGGTGGTGGGATGTCAACTGTTTTATCCTCTTCATATGCTGGCAATTGCAAAGGGACAGGCTGGATGGTGAAGACTTTGTTTATTGCAACAGCAGGGCAAACAAATGCTGGTAATTGCTGTGATTATAAAATAATTAAAACTATCTTGTAGAAATGACCAGTATCATCTGAACCAATAAAATTAATTGTATGGAAATGTTTTCAAGAATAATCAAATCACTATGATAAGAGAGAGAATACTGAAGGGTTTAATATATAGACTGAGAAGGATTTAAAATATCTCCATTCTGAATTATTATTCTGCTATCAAGTGAACAGAAAAAAAAACTCATAACATTACCATCCAACATGAAATTTCTTCTACTTCTCCAGAGGATACAGTCTTTGCTCCAGTTACCTCGTCTCAATTGGAAACAGAAATACCGTATTTGAATTCTTTGTTGCAAAGAATTAATATACACAGTTACAAAAAAGGTCACGTCAATTAAAAATGTGATGGTCTGATAACTTGATTGACGAATGGCTAAACGAAAAGAACTTAGTGACTTTGAGGACTTCATTCTGAGATTGGGTGTTACATTATGGGCATGTCTGTTCGTGATGTTCTGGGAAAATTATTATTGCCACGTTCAACTATTGGTGATATCATGAAGAAATGGAACGCTACAGGCATCAGACCAAGCACGCCCCACGTCAAACAATCCCTAAAACTCGGAGGAAGCAACCGATGTGTGTTGAAGTGAGAGTTTTTATGACACCACTTGGTCATCAGGAGTTCCAACAGGACCTTTACAACACTTTGTGAAAGGAACTGCATGTGTTAGCATTCACAGATGTGTAGCTGCACACAAGCCAAACAACAAGGCTGCCAGACTCCAGTGGTGTTTGGAATACTGACATTGGACTATTGAAGAATGGAGGGATGTGTCAGAAAACAATCACACCACACTCTGTTCTGGTCAAATGGATGTGTTTGCGTTGATGCCAGGGGAGCACCCTTTTTTTTTTGAGTGTATCATTTCAATCATGAAGTTTGTTGGTGGGGAAACATGGTGTAGGGGCGTTTTCATGGGAAGGCTTGGGTCCCTTGCATGTATCGTAAGTATTCTACTATAATGCCCCCCCCCCCAAAAAACAGCAAAAATTTTACTCTCTTGTATAATGCGTTCCCCATTTTTTGATTCGTCGCTAATTTATGAGAAATAAAATATACAAAAATGTACAGAAGTATCTCGATTTTTTACGATTTGAAAAATGAATAACCTGGATCTATACAATTAAAAAAACTTCAAAATCTGATTCTTTATTGCCTGTTTCTTCAAAAAGATCCTTAATACAGTACAGATGGTGGTTTATTAAAAAGTAATAAAAGGTTATTTAATTTTGAAGAAGACAAAAACGATACAGTTATGGTAGATTACATGTACTTTTATTGTATGTTCATTTTTTGAAATTATTAAAATATACATTATGTATTCATGCATTAAGTACTGTAAGAACTAATCATTTGAACTTTATAAAACTTTCTTTGACAATTTCAGGAGAGAGAACACAGTGGCTGTTAAAAATTTTACTCGTCAAAAATTTATTTCACTTTTCACCTTTATTGTTACAAATTTATTTAATGTCATACCTATAATGTTCGATTATTATTAATAAACGGTAGCAAGAGAAATTATAATAAATAAAACGTGATCGGTGATTTTTTTACCAATGGCGTTCTTGTTTTTACCAATTCATTTTTACATTAGCTTTTGGAGATGAAAAACTGAGAAAAGAAAGGGAATTAATGTACTATAATATGCCAATATATTAAATATTATATGCTAGCTTCGTTTGCAATTCATCAGATCAAAGTTCGTTTGAAATCACCCCCTCCCCCCCTCCAAATTAACTTTTGGTGACGGAAAAATGGATGGGAAATTCAGAAAAAAAGCAAATTAATGTAATGTATATTAAACTGTACGATGTACTGTAATGTATCAGTATATTAAATATTTTATGCTAGCTTTCGTTTGAAATTCATCAGATTGAAGTTAAGAGGGAAAATCAAAAAGTAACATTATTCATTTTTTTTTTTTTTTTAAGAAAATGCTGGAGCAGACATGAAAAAACAAAATATACAAAGTACATATCAATGTTTTGGTTATTTCTCTATATATGAGCCACTGCGAATAAGGCATCTATCCCATCGTGGTACAAGTTTTTGAATGCCCATCGCATATTAGTCTGTTTCCTGCGAGTACAGCAACTGGCGCACTTCACTTCGGTAAACTTTTTGCACCATGCCCATACATTTGCATATGCCATGCAGTCGTTGCCGTATACTTTCTGCATTTCACTATAAATTTCCTTGGGTGGACGACCTTTCGCATGAAGGAAACGAATTAGAGCTCTTTGTTCTTCCAGCGTGGACGATGTGATCAACGACGCCATCCTGCCGATTGCGATTGCACGCCTCCATTAGGTGTCAGCACCTTCACGGTGCTTTTAAACGATAGGGGAAGGCGACAAGTTCAAAAATTATATCCACTTTTCCCACCACCTACTACAATGTTTTCGTAAAAAAGTAAATAATGTTATTTTTTGATTTTCCCTAGTAGTTTTATACCCCCTCCCCCCCAT
>JAHWFO010008480.1:4700740-4716419 GCA_023313115.1 Rhysida immarginata
TTAGAGAATTATCCTTTTTTGCTTTGATAAAAGATAGTCTCTATCCGAAACGTCAGCTTTTTATTTTGATTTTGATTAATTATTTTTGTTTATTATATCTTATTTTTTATTTAATTTGTATTTTTAATTAATAACTATTATTTTTTCATTCCTTACTAATAATCAAGATTTAAAATGCACTTTCTTTTACTTTGTTTGTCAAGATTTTTTTTCTAAGTAAGTTATAAAAAATTTACACTTTTATACCTTTTTATTAATAATAACAATGAAAAAAACATTTTTATTTAGTTTTTCAAGTTTCTTCTTTTACGGTTTCTTCTTCTGCGATAGTAAACTTTTGGTAAAATTTCCAACAATTGAAACTCAATTGAAAAGGATAGCTCTCATTGTGCAACAAGTGAAACTGACGATACTTCAGTGTACAGTGAACAGTTGAAAAAGAACTGTATATTTTAAAATGTGTCTCATTTGTTGAAAATATAAAAAAAATGTCCTGCTGTATCGAAATTATTAACGAGGTATAAGAAAACTCTATCTTTATACCTTTATTAACTGTAAAAGAAGAAAGTTGAAAAAGTAAATAAAAATGTTTTTTTCATTGTTATTAAGTAGTGGAAGAATGAAGCTACTTATTGTTTTCACAATGTCCGTCTGTCTGTCTGTCCATCCGTCCCCTTCATAATTTCCGCATTTTTTGAGGTAGAAGGTTGAAATTCAGAATGTAGCTTGCTATGGGCATGTGCACCTTCACTATTTAATTTGGTTTTGATTGGCCCATTGAGGTCGGAGTTTCGGGGGCGGAAATTAGAGGGGACCAAAAGGTGTATGCGTATTTATGCATATAAAGGAATGAAATTTGGAATGCAGATTCCTCTAAGAAAGATCAACATTACTGTAAAGTTTGGGCAAAATCGTCCCAGTAGGGTCGGAGTTGTGGGGGTGGTAATCACTTGGTCTTAAGAAATTTATGGCAACATATAGGGTGTGATATATCATTCGATCAAAAATGGGCCACCCCAGGAAAAGAAAGAAGATAGGGTTCTTTTATATTTTCTTAATACAAGGTTCGAGAAAATCAATTTTTGATTTTAAAAAAAATGGGGGGGGGGGTTAAAAAGTGCAGACGAAGGAATAAAGAAAAATAAATGAACTCAGGGCTTCCGCTACTTTCCTATACCTTCCTCGGGAGGCTTAATTTCTTGTTATTAATAAAAGGTATAAAAGCGCAATTTTTTATAACTTATTTAAAAAAAAGAATCTTGACAAACAAAGTAAATAAAAGTGTGTTTTTAATTGTGATTATTAGTAAGGAATGAAAAAAAAACCCCCGTTGTGCAGAGTTTTGAAGAAAAGTTCCCTGGCTGGGACTTGAACCAACAACCCTCAAAAAGCTACGGCATGCCGAGCAAACGCTTTACCGTTGCGCAACCGCTGCTACTAACAAATCATGTGCGCATAGCATATATAAAGCGCGCCACTTCAGGTGCCCAAATTCCAGGTCAATTATCTCGCGAACGGCTGAATAGTGCACGCTACGGCTCTGCACACATACACAGGCAAGGACCCTCTAGGTATACGCTAAGTCCCACCTGAATCAGTTTCTCCAACGGCGTAGCCTCTCCTTGTTAGTGACAGGATGGCTGTATGTGTGTCGGCAATAGCCCAATTGGTAGAGGCATCAAGCATATGGCACTCGAGGTTCTAACAACATTAGCGTCTTACATAAATGGATGAAGTTTTCCAATACAGAACGACATTTATGTAAAACACTTCAATGTATACGTGTATATCATAATAGCCATTAAAAATCAGAATTCGAAGAATATGGGAGAGTTATTTGCAAATTTCTTAAGTAGGTCTATACTGTTTTCATATGCGTTTTTTGCGGACAAAAAAAATTAATTTTTTTAGTAATAGTAATTAAATGAAACAAAAATTCAATGATTATACAATAAGTAAAGCAAATGGTTCGAATTCGGGTCACAGAATTTTTCATTCCATTTTTTCAAATAAAGTTTATTTGCTTATTTATTACTTTTGCTATCCTCTTAATGTATACCAATAACTGTATCAATTTAAACTTGTTAGTTGCCAGTATCCATCTCTTTGCAAGTAACATCAATCAAAGCAGTCTACATAGTTCTGTATAATTTTAAGCATATGTCTTCTTGAGAATTCCATGATTATAAAATGAGAATCTATTATGTTTTAAAAGTACCATAATTATTCTACTATAATTCGATCCCACTTTCAGAGCCCAAAAAACAGTAAAAATTTTATCCTCTTGCATATGCAATCCCCATTTTTCGATTCATTAGCTAACTTATGAGAAATAAAATATGCAAGAATATACAGGAAAATCTTATATTTTACAATTTTAAAAATACATAACCTTTTCATTTAATCTTTTTAATTGCCTTATTTTTATATGCATCCACATTCTCCATAGTTAATTAAAAAATTAAGCAAGACTGTGTGTGGCAAAATGAACTGAGGTTAAATATGGCCAATGATATTTAAATTTTAACGAGTCATGAACCCAAAGGCAAGGCGCGCACTGAGGTGGTGTGGCTGCGGTGTGGTTAAGAAGTGGTGCGTGGCAACAATGTTGTATGGGAGTGGAGTGGTGTCAAAGTGGTTTAACGTGCACTGAGGTGGCAAGTATTATATCGTGCCACCGACTTGCCACTTACAAGGGAACCCCACATAGCCCTTTTTTTTGCACGCAAGCACACCGTGGAAGCGATAGCGTTGCGCGGCAGTGAAGTGCTCCGGAAGTGCGCAGAGTTCAACAAACATGGCGGAAAGAGGGGAAGCAAACTTGTTAGTGGCGATCGCCAAAGAATTGCAGTTAGAGCACTGTTATTAAGCATAAAACCTTAATTTTGCTTACAATTATTTGTCTCGAAATAATTTATAAGATGAGGTAGGCATCCATGAATACTATTTTTATTTAAAATTATAAAGCATCGCGATACATACACCCTCACCAATGCAACGTATTACTCGATGTCGCACATAAAGCCAGTGTTTGATTACCGAATTACATAATAAAATGAAATAATAAATTAAGGAAATGGTTATTAATTACTATACACATTTTGTACTGGAAGGCAATTAGCTAATTGTAATAATCTATTTTTAAGAACTAAGTTTGTTTAGAAACTTGAGAAGCCATTCAATTGCAGTCTGCTGCTTCCTATTTCATCTGAAGTGGATTCGTGCTTATTGCTGTGAGTAGTGGAAGAAAGAAGTTCCGTTAAGCGCATTAATACATCGCTTTAACAATGGAGTCTTTATATGAGTATGTGTGCTCAAATTTTTTCGTTTTTGTGGTTTATTTTGAAAGAAACAAAATTTAGCACTTTTATTTTGCAAGTATCTATTGTAGCTTCAATTGAGTAACATATTTCAATTTGGTGGAAATCTGTGACATACATGTTCGAGGGATTCCCTTGTTAGTATGTCGTCTTCAGAAGATGAAATGCTTTGTTATTTGTGCAACTTGTTTATCTTAATAATACGCAAAATCAACGCTGGAAAAAGCGTCCGTGGAGTCGCCCTCTAGCAAATTTGGAATATGGAATATACAACGTATATAGACATGATTTAAATTTTAATGACGATAAATTCAAACATATTTACCGAATGAAGAAAGTAATATTTTGCAAATTAGTTGAAATACTATGTCCTGTGCTTCAAAAGATAGACAGAAATTTCTCATAACACTGCTGTTTCGTATTCTGCCTACTCGAATGTGTACTAGCAAGTGGCAGCGAAGTGGCATGCCACTCGAAAATTAAACATGTTAGAGACGAGTGGCGCCAGTCTGGCGCCACTCCACTTCATCACCTCCACTCCACCTTGATGTGTGCATTCGCATTTGTTTACAGAGGTTTAAAAATTCCATTTGCCATTTAACCATCATGCCACTCACACTCCACTTGCTTACCACCTCAGTGCGCGCCTGGCCTAAGACCTCTTATGGACTGTCGACTGGTTGCCAGCAATAGAATAGTTTGCGCACAGGGTTGCTAAACTGTTGCCGCAACCTTTGTGACATGCAGGTGTGCATTGTTATGGAGAATGATCATTCTTGAAGACATCATCCTGGGGTCACTTTTTTTTGAAAGCCTGAATTTTTTTGTGGACGGAATTTGCCGTCTCCCCAAACAGGGGGATGCATGGATGAGTTCTTTCGAGAGGCCAGTACTGTTCATTAAATAGCGCTCTTTTTATTTGCTTGTGTTTCCTGTTCCCTGCCTTCTACTTTCACACCTACTTGATTCAAATGGATTTCGTTTGAATACACCTCATGTTATCTTTATTAATTTGAGTTTTATTTCCTTGAGGTAAATATCGCAGGTTGTTCCTGATCTCACTGCAACATTATCTAAACACTTAGCATTTTGCAGCAAATATTGAGATTTGTGTACATGTTTACTGTACCTCTCGTTTGCTACTACATCGATTTTTCCTCAGTCTTCATGTTTAGATCCTGCTGCCACTGCATCATGTACTTTGCATTATGTCATATTTATTGTCACATCCTAAATACTATCCTAAGTATTTCTTATGTTTAGAACTCTTTAAACAAATAAAGCGTTGTGTGCATGCAGATCCAATATAATCTGCTAAATATGAAATCCAAGGGGAGGGGGGGGACAAGGTTTTATTTCATAATATCCGAAATTTTATACTATTTGAAGAATATACATACTGCATATTATAGTGTAATAAATTTAACAAGTATATATCATAAATACAAACTTTATAGCAAATTACTTCCAAAAAAAAAAAAAATCAAGAATTGTTGATTGTTTTCGCATTTTTATCCTTCCGCCTGATTTTATAAAACAGAAAGCACACAATTAGACTTAGCCCTGCCCCTGCCCCTCGCCCCCCTTCCCCATGACATGCCTTGACACAGCATGATGTGCCCTCTTGCTGCAGTTGACACCTGCCCTCTGTCAATTTTAGTGGGAGCACTGCAGGAAATATTGCGTATTAAGATAAGTTTTGTATTAACTGTTTTCGTATTAAGTGGATTATACTGTAACAACATTTTGAATTACCGGTAATATTTCAATGATATTTCGAGTTAAACTAATTGAAGTTTAAAATTCATTAGGGTTAATTTTGCACATACATATTCTAAAAATTTTATTTGTGTGGCTTAACGTTTCCTCTGACCTGTCCCTCCCATCTTGTCATTTGTTGTCATGCGAGGAAGTATGCCTTCCTCCCAATTATTGTATACATATTTTAGGATGACTTCTGTGATGGCAGTGGGCTGCTTAAGAGTTCATTGATTACAGAATGATAGTTAACATGAAGTAAACTCTGAAGGTGGTGTGCACAGCCATTAGAATCAATTCTGTATAGGTAAAGAAACCATAAGAAGCAGACAATTCAAGAAGAATTGTATTATGGAATTATACAGTTGATTTTTTTTTTTCCAGTGTTCTTCCCAGAAAATTATCAGGTGGAGGGAAGGAAGAAATAGCTGGGTAGACAAAATTTAATAACTAACAAAATGTTATCGCAATATGATACCATTTTTCATATATTAAGCTGATCAACACACCAGTTTTCTAATCTCCTGCAGAGAACACTGTTGCTCCAGTGTTGTGAATATTTTGATCTGAAAAATTCTAGAAGGCCCTTCTTAATGTTGACTTATTTCTACAACAGTTGTATGTGTTGGGTAGATTTGATTTTTACTTCATTGATGTAACTTAAGTTAATAATTTATCACCATATGGGATCATGTTTTTCTAAATTGAAATTAAGTAAGCAGCTTAGTAAAATATGTTTAATTTAATTGTAGCCTATGTTCTTATTTAACAATAAAAACATTTTTTTCCCTTTGTTTTGTTAGAAGTATCATCTGCAACTAAATTGCACAAATTTTCAATTTTGATAAAATTTTTATACACCGTTCTATAGTTATCTTTTTTTTATTTTTATTTATTTTTTTTATTTTAATGAAGTTAGAAAAGTTTGAATTGAGAAGCAGAAAACGTTCAAGACCACCCCACAAATGGTTTCTCTGTCCTGAAGTTGTTCACAGACAATATGGCATTGGGAATCGCTACCAGAATGATCTGTTTCGTCTTCGTGCTGGTGGGAGTTTGCACATGGTAGAAAGACTTGAACTCATGTACAAAATGGAACGTCATTATGGCTGTGTCAATTCACTTCATTTCAACTGCTCTGGAACCAAATTAGCTAGTGGCTCGGATGATTTAAATATAATCATCTGGGATTGGACTATCAGTCATCCTTCTCTAGTTTATGATAGTGGACACCGTAGCAATGTGTTTCAAGTATTATAAAATTTTATAATTTAAAAATTATATTTTTATTATTCGTTTATGTTTGTATAAGTTATACATTCATTATCAGAAATGTAGATTTAATTTTAAATGCTTTCAGATTAGCATAGTTTTATTATAATAATGAAAAAAATTTAGCAGTTAAGTCTTAGATTAATTACCATATAAAAAGGTTATTAGAATTTGCTATTAGTACTTGCTAATCATAAATTAAAATTTCTTTTGATAAATTTCATTGATTAAATATTTGCCAAACTACAATGGGAGAATTAGGTTAATTCCATTATGCATGGATTTTTAGCATGTTGTAAACAGTTGAGTTGCATTAATGTGATCACCCGTTAATATGAGATGTCGCTTTGTCGTGCTGGAAGATGCCATCATGCCCAAGAAAAACAATGTCCATGTATGGGTGTACATGGCCGGCAAGGATCGATACATACTTAAATCGATTCATGTTGCCATCCACAATGATGAGTGCACCCAGAGAATGCCAAAAATTTTTCCCAGACCAGAACACTGCCTCCATCAGCATGTTGCCGTCCACAAATGGTTAAAGGGGTATGTTCTCTGATGTCTCTTGGTGTATGTGCCATGATCATCCCTTTGATGGACTAAAAAATGTGATTCATGTGAAAAGGCAACCTTTTACCAAACAGTGGATGTCCAATGTTGGTACTGTCGTACAAACTCCAGCCTCTTCTGGCGATGCATAGTCATTAGCATAGGTGCTGTCGCAATCAGTCTGCTGTGGCAACACCTCCTAGAGAGAAGGCCTGCGGACAAAAGGTGTATACATTGTTACATCACCATCAAGCTTCTATTGTTAATCGTATTTCTGACAATAATAAGCCCTAAATTTGGCCACTTGATGATGTAACAATGTATGCACCTTTTGTCTGCAGGCCTTCTCTCTAGGAAGTGTTGGCTGTGGAGCCCCTTATGCAACAACATTTGCTGAACTGTCGTTCTGGACACACTTACGGTAGACCCCTCGGTTCATTTGGGCAGTATGTTGCTCTACTATAGCACAACAATTCGCCCGAACGCACCACCACAGCCACTGTTCTCTTTCATCTATGGCTCATGGAGCACCACAATTTCCATGTCACTACTTTTCTGTATTCCCATTTTGCCATGTGCAGTACACTTTTACCACAGCTGCACTCAAACAGGAAACAATTGAAATGTTTTTCAAATGCTTATAGCACTCTGTATACAGGGTGGATACAAAAATGAGCCCTCCCTTTTATTTTCGTAACCGAAGCAGATATGTCAATTTTGATAAACCCAATGAATAGGAAGTTGTGGGTGCACTTTTCATCATCCCAGATATGCAAATTAGGACACATTCAACTCCGGTCTTAAAAACCATAACAGATACATGAAAAATTCCAATTGAAGACTTGTTCAGCATGGAATTCCAAACAAAACAAAAAACAAAAAAAAAACAAAACAAAAAAAAAAACAATTTCCAAAATCTGATGAACGGATCACCAACAATCACAATTACAATATCAAGCAGAAGATCATGTTGAGCATTTCAGGAACAGTGTAGCTTGCCGTCCTGGAATTGTTCTGTCTTCTGTATTCTGACACATGTCTTTTTATTTGCTTTTCCTCATGAAAGGGAATGTTATAGTAATTTTTGGTAATTTCTTGATTTGCATGTTGAACATTCAAATGTCTTTATGAAGTGCATAAGGAGGTAAATAATAAATTCAACATTTGATTATTGGTGATCCGTTCATTGGATTTTGGAAATTTGTTTTGTTTGGAATTCCATGCTGAAGAAATCTTCATTTGGAATTTTTCATGTATCTGTTACAGTTTTTAATATAGGATTTGAATGTGTCCTAATTTGCATATTTCGGATGAGTGAAAAGTGCACCATGGAATAGGTTACCCACAAACTTCCTGTTCATCAGATTCATCAAAATTGACATATCTGCTTCGGCTACGAAAATAAAAGGGGAGGGGGCTCACTTTTGTATCCACCCTGTATACTCAACCAATCTGCTGATGACATGTGATTTATTGCCTCATAAATGCCTTTTGTGATTGGTTATTTAACACTTACATCACAAATAGGAGATGGTTACATTAATGTGACTCGATTGTTTAAATGGCAAGCACTTATATTAAGATCTTTTTTCCTCTTCAGAAATTAAAAAAAAAAAAATTGAGCTAACTGATATATAAGAAAGTTTCCTAATGTCAATATGGAAGCAAGTCTGAGAGAAAAAATGAGCAGGATCATCCCTACTGATAAGGAAGCAACTGTAGATATAATCAATGATAGCAGAAATAACAAAAACTCTTTTCTAAAATTAAATATTTCTTCTTAAATGTACATTTCAACCAACAATGGCATTCTTGCTGATTGACATGTACATACAAGAAGTAAAAGCTATTTTATGTGAACAAGAGATTTCATTATCTACTGGTTATCCTCCATAATGTTAATACAAAAAGGGAAATTACTGATATTTCAAATTTGTGAATAAAAATCGTTTTGGTAATGGGTGTTAACCATATTTTTTTAATTTTTTTTTTTTGAATATTTTTCTTTCTGGAACAGTTATTTCTAATTGTTCTAGAAATAGAATAATTAATTGCCTTTTGTACATATTGTCCTTTTACAGGCTAAATTCATACCATTTAGTGGTGACTGCCATTTGGTAAGTTGTGCAAGAGATGGACAAGTTCGATTGGCAGAATTATCTTCTACAGGTGTGTGCAAATCGACTCGTCGGTTGGCCCAACACCGTGGTCCAGCTCATAAAGTAATTATTTGAATATACAGGGTGCCTTGTTTGCTATATACCAAGATAAAAAGGCTGTAATATAATAAGATAATAACAAGATAACAATTTTTTCAATGTTTCTATATGCATGACAATTGGTAGAGCTCCATAGTAAATGCCATCATTTTTTGCTGACAATTATTTAGCCATGCCATAACAACAAAGGAAAAAAGGGTGCTGTCCATCTAGCAGAAAGCACATTAATTGAAGTTCCTCTTAATACGAATGAAATTTTTAATTGCTTCATCATCATCTTCCCATGGTTAGGTAACCGTTGGGGCTAGTCATTAATTCTTGTTGTTTTCCATTGGTTCTAGTTTTGGGCATGGTGAAAGACTTTTTGGGCATTGCATTTGCACCAGTCGGTGTGATAAGGTCCATCCAGGTGCATGGGTGCCAGCCTCGTTGGTTTTTGCCATCCATATCTGATGTGACTATGTATTTGATGATCCGGTTGTCATCCATGCAGCAGATGTGTCCAAATAGCGCCAGCTTTCGCTGTCAGATCAGATCAATGACAGTTTTATGTTTCGTTAATTTTCTTTATTGGGTGGTCAAAATCTAGCATTTTATTCTGTCTTTTGCATGGTGAAAAAAGTAAGGTCTTAAAAGATATAAGTTCACAGCATTGTGTGATGAAACACTTCACTGAAAAAGAAACCGAGGAAGAACAAGAAATCGGGACAATGAGGAAAGAGTGTATGATGCAATGGAAGCAAGCCTGCATAAATCCATTAGATGTTTATCTCTGGAACACTGAATTCCTAAAAGTACATCATTTAATTCTACCAATGTACGTGAAAAATCTGTAGCTCATATTTAAGGGTTCAAGCTATTTATGATAGATTACAAAAGAAGACTAACATTAAATTTTTCACATAATGTGTGGACAACATAACAATGATCAAGTTTGTTTTTTTTTGAAGGAGTGGATTTTTTCAGAAAACGTGGCACACGTGATGGAACTGAAACTGGCAAGTCTGAAAGTCAACATGTGATGTGCCTTATAAACCGCAAAAGTACAAGAGCTGTTCTTCTTCACAGAAGCAACAGTCAGGGCAGGGCCGTATCTAGGCAATTTACAGAATTTCTTATACCTCAAATTGCTTGATGAACAAATTGAAACTTTCGTCTTCCAGCAAGAAGAGGCTCTCCTGCAGTGGTCTTTGGAAGTACAGGAATTCCTAAGCAAGATGGGCCTTAAGTATGGCTTTTCCCCCGCTTCTCCAGATCTCACCCTTCCTGATTTCTTTGTCTGGGGTTTTACCAAAAACACCGTATTCCCAAAATCCAACCTTTCTGGAGACCTGAAGGCAAGGATCCAACAAATGATCATAATGGTAATAGTGGAGGACCCATAGTGAACACTCCAGGATCGATATGACTTCTGCATGGTGTGAAACATAGGTCATGCCGAAGTTTAGGATGCAAGCATCAGTATATTAGTAAATATGTACATTTGATGTCAATGTGTTGACAATTTGAAATAAATGAGAGTATTACGAAGATCGTTACAAACTTTCATTTTTGGCATTAGCAAACAAGCTGCCCTGTATTATTAGTATGCTTAACTTTTGCAATTTTATTTTAAAATTTGTTTTGAAAATTATTTCAGTTGGCATTAGAATATGATTCACCCCAGACTTTTCTAAGTTGTGGAGAAGATGCTGTTGTATTTGAAATAGATCTCAGGGAAAGCAAGCCTCAGAAGTAAGTATCTGGTAAATTCAAAACACTATTCTCAGAAATAGGCAACTGAAGTCTATAATGTTGTTCCTAATAACTAATGTTGTTCTTGGCATTGACAATTTGAACCTGTTCCTACTATCAATTTATCATGATTTTAACAATTGATTTTCTCAGCACACTAGAAGCATTATTATTATTATTATTATTATTATTATTATTATTATTATTGTTTGGGGAAGCCAAACTCTGATTAAGTCCGGAAGCAAATTCCAGAGGCAGATCCGAGAGAGGGCCGAGCCCAAGGGACTCAACAGCAAGGGAGGGAAAGTTACGCACTTGTGGGAGTATTGATGTTTGTGTGTAGGAATTTCTTTACTATGCGACAGTGTTTAGAATTGTGGCTTGCTGTAAGGTTTTGTATAAGTGTGGGTTTAAATTTAGTGTTGACAGGCTTTTGTGTAGCGAGTGTGGAATAACCCTAGTGGCAGAAAGAACGATAGGAACAATGTGTACTCTAAATCCCCAAAGGCGTTTTATTTCATGTGCAAGATCCATATATTTAGTGATTTTGTGAGTGTACGTCTTTTGTAAATTGTGTGTGTTGGAGATGTCAATTATGTAAGTCACTTTGTTTTGCTTATCTACTAGTGTAATGTCTGGTCTGTTATGAGGGATAGTTTTGTCAGTGATTATAGCTCTATCAAAATATAGTTTGTGTGGTGTTCTCTAAGATAGTGTCTGGGATATATTTAAAGTATGGAGTGTGAATGTCCCTTAGCTTGTGTATCTTAGCTAGATGTTTATGTATGATGATTTTGTTTTTTTTTATTCTGCTTTATCTAAACAATAAAACACCAAAGTAAAATTACAAATCTTTTTGTAGGAGCCGAGGAATTACATTCAGGGTTAATCCGCTATTATTGTATATAATGTTGCTTTTATTTGATGTTTTTCTGTCGAGCAGCGTACAGACATTAAGTGTATATTCAAAAATTATGGCATTCCGCAGCAGAAAATCTGCAGATTATCCTCGAGGTGTATGGTCATACGGCTGTCTCAGCTGGGATCAGTCCAACGCTGGGACCATGGTGAAGATGACCTATTGGCTACCTGGTTATGTCTGTGTTAAAAATCTGTCTGCATGAGTATTTTGCAACTGGATGCGAAGTGTTGGATGGTTTCCTCTGCGATATGTCATTTCCTGCAAGACCCATCAGTTGAATCTTTGAAAATGTTTTCTGTAGCTTTTAGTGTTAATAATCTGGTCTTGTATGGCAATCATGGCTCCTTCAGTTTCCCCAAAAAGACTCCCTTCACTCAACCAAAAGTTCGATGCTTTTTTATCGACGTACGGCTGGTTGAGGTCAGAAGAATGTCTACCGTGGAGTTGCTTTCCGAGCCATGATTGAAGTTTTGTGCATGTTGTAGGAATGTTCTGGGTGTTCTGCACACTGTTCAGATTCAAAGACGTGTATTTTGTATCAGCCATGCAGACTGCTTTGTGTAATGGTGATGTGTGTTGTTTAGAGTAAAAGAATTCTGAGTGACTGACTCTGTTTCTGGTGTAGATCTGTTATATCAATAAGACCTCAGCTTCCCTCTGAATGATGCAGGGTGAGTCTTTCAATAGCTGCGTGTGGATGGTGCTTTCTGTGCTTTGTAAGCAATTTACGTCGTTTCCTTTCAAGTCCCTCAAGATCTGTTTGTCCATTCTATGACTCCAAAGGAGTAGGTGAGTATAGGGGTGGCATAAGTATTGCTAGCCTTGATTAAATTTCTGGAATTCAAATATGTTTTAAGTATTGCCTCTAGCCTATGCCTCTCCATCCTTCCACTGCTATTCTTTGTGTTTGTGCTCCAGAAGCTTGGCTTGCTTAAATCCTAGATATTTATAAAATTCATAATTTTCCATAGCAGCAATGTGATCTGGTTCTTCTAATGTGAAGCCCCCTTCCCTGAGTACTCCATTTTCAATGTGAATGGTTTTGCATTTGTCCAACCCAAATTGAAAAGGTTTGTGTAATGTCAAGTAATTGGTGCAATTGTGTTTGCATGGAGGCGTAAATTTTCATGTCATCCATGTAGAGTAAGTGTGAAAGCGTGTAGTGGCAGCTTTTATTGTGTTTAATCGTGTAGCCGTGAGTTGTGCAGTTTAGATTGTTTGAAAGTGCATTTAGTGCAAGACAAAACCAGAGTGGGCTCAGTGAGTCACCCTGGAAGATGCCCCGGTTTATCTGTATTTTGTCAGTCTTGATGGTTTCACTGTTGAGTGTGAGGTGTAGTATAGTTCTCCAATGCAGCATTGTACTTCCTAAAAATGTGATAAGTGTAGGGTTTATTATTATTAGTAGTATTAATATTATTATTAATTTTAAATATTTTTTTTTTTTAATTGATCACTGCATCTTCCTTATTAAGGACACTGATTATTAAAGTTTGCCGCTTATTTTGTTGCCAGTTATGGCAATTGGTTAATGCTCCAGTGATAGCACTGTTATTTGTCACTTTTTCCTTCATTTCCTTGCTTTTTTCTTTTTGGTATTACTTTGATAAATTTTTTTCATTTTTTACAATGATACTTTTAACCTGTCACTGAAGGATTTATATGGCCATAGTCTATGAATAAGGACAGATGGTAGTTAGGCTGTTAGCTATATGTTTAAGCTAATAATACAGAAGAATCACAGCAAATAAGTATTTGTTTACTTTGGAAGTTTCAAAAATATTTGACAAAATTATATAGGGTAAGCTGCTCAGTTGTTGCCACTTTTTAACGAAAACATTACATTTTTATGAAACATGACATGCGATAGGAATGAAAATGTTTGTATAGTCCTCATCCGATAAGTTAAACCTCGACCTTGAAGGGAAACTATTATTATATTACTAAAATGGGAGGCAAGAGGATGGAAAAAAATCTGATGTAGTACTAGTACTTCCCTGCACTAAGATATTGTTCAGCAAGATGTGAGGTAACATAATTCATGAAAGAATCAAAATTATGTAGAATTATTTTTAAATAGGTGAGGGTGGCAACAACTGGGCAGCTTACCCTATTGCTTTCATATCTAATTTTTTTTCAAATACACAATAGTAATAAATTGGAATTTTTTTTTCTTGTAATATCTTCTCCGAACCTTCCTTTATGTTCTGCATTGAATAGTTTATACGCAAACTTAATTGCAGTAGCACTGTAGAATCATAAAGGCAATTTTTATCCTTAAGGGTGGCAAAAACTGGGCAGTTTACCCTAATTAAGGTTTTCCGAAATTGTGTAATCTTTATCTGCATATTCTTTTTTCCTTAAAAATATCATAAACATTTTGACATTTCTTTTTAATTTTAAAACTTACATTTTTAAGAAGGGTAAAAAAATTAATTCTTGGTTTGAACATTTCTTGTATTTGCTTGAATAAAATAATGAGTCTGCCTTAAATTAAACTAATTTCTTTCTTTTCCCATTTCAGATTATTAACATGTAAAGAGCAAGACCGTAAAGTCTCATTATATACAGTATATGTGAATCCTGGCAATGGTTGTGAGTTTGCAATTGGTGGTAGAGACCATCTAATAAGGTAATTATGAAATAATAACAAAACTGAACAAAAATCAGGGGTGCACAAATTCTGTTTTATCTAGTCATGTCATCTACAAATTTTGCTGATATTAAACAAAATAAAAATTGGCAATTACACATTTTTAGGTGCATTCTATAGTTTGTATCTTGATCTAAGGCTGTAATGGTTTCATAAAGCAGCAAGGAGGCTCTTTTTGTATATTCTTTTTCTGCTTCCTAGGAGAGGAGCATCCTAAGAAATTAAAATGGCAATCATCATTCTTTGCTAAGTATTTTTATTTGAGAAAAAATGTTTTTGCCACCAAAAAGAGTATACAATTAATGCTGTAGTTATATTTTTATTTATCTAATGCGCATGCTTTTCTGCATCTATAAAATGTATCACGTTCTATTTGCAATAAACTGTAACCCCCAAAACGTGATTTTACAGGGTGAACATCAGAATAAAAACTCTACACAGAATGGGTTACAAGATGCTTTAAAATCAATTTTTTTTAAAAACTAAAAAGAATTTGAATTTTTGGTTATGAATATTTGCAACTAGGGAGTGATATGAAAAATAACATTAATTTAACTATTACCGACGTTGTTCAGCATTTTTTTTTTTTTTTTCTATAAAAATGATAGTTCATGATTGTTTTTTATTCCAAACTTTATTTTGCAAACCGAATCATCTAAATAAAATTTTGATAAAAACGATTGAGGTTTCAATATAATTAAATCTTAATACATTCATTTGAAAAATCATTAGTAAGATTTGCTAAAGATCTAGAGCAGTACTCAAATTAGAACCTTTCATTTCTTTATTTTCGTTTAAAACATTTCCATGTAGATACAGAATTAAAATCTAACTTAGAAAACCACCTACCACAACAGAACATTGGAGATATGAAACTTTTGTTGTAAGGTTTTGCCTTCCATAAGTACGTACTATAACAGGACTTGCTTTAATGGTACCATTATGACACCCCCTTAAAATCTTCCTATAACCAGATATGGCATGTAATATATCAAACAAATCGTCACAACATATCATGAATGAATATATATGAGTAACTAGTGATAGCAAGTATTGGTCTAATGGCACGTGTACATGCAAGGATGTCTCATGAATGAATATAACGCGCAAATAATGTTGGTGTGAAATGTTCAGTAGTACGTGTTTTAATGGTACAAAATGAAACTTTCAATGCTAAGATATGGCATGTAATATATCAAACAACTCGTAACAATATGTAATGAGTAAATATAACGAGTAAATAATGATA
>JAHWFO010008480.1:4716429-4730631 GCA_023313115.1 Rhysida immarginata
ATGTGGCATGTAATATATCAAACCACTCGTAACAATATGTAATGAGTGAATATAACGAGTAAATAATGACAATGGTTATTGGATTAGTAGCACGTGCCCTAATGGTGTCATATGATACCATATGGTACCATTGGAACTTTCAATGCTAAGATATGGCATGTAATATATCAACCAACTCATTACGAGTTGTTAGATTTATTATTATCCATAGCTTATTTGTACCAAAAGCATAATGCTGTTAGGCTTAATGTTATCTAAAACTCACTACTGTTATACATATTGCTAATTAATGGTAGTTAATCGCTTGCTTTTATAGTAGACGATAACGTAGAAATACTTTAGTAATTTAATATGAAAAAATAATAGATGCTTACACACAACGCTTCAGCAATTGAGGCTCACTTCGTTTAACATTGTGGGATTTCTTACAAATTAAAGAACTTTTATTTATTTAAATGTATGAGGAATAACTCCCACTTCATTTACCTTTCAGTTCTTCAAGTTTATTCATTTAATTCTCTCTATACATTAGCTTACTTAAATAGTTTTCATGTTTATTTGTTTTCTCTTAAGTGTTTTAAAATGTTGATTAAGTCAATATATCCATGTACAATGCTATAACATGAAAATGTGCTCCCTTTATCCGCTTTGGCGGTAAAATCATTCTTGTTTTCAATGGTATCGGACAATAACAATTTAAAATCCAAATTTATTGTACATAACCTAGTGATATACACTACGCGACAAATCTTTAAACGAGTTTGAATTTCATTCATAGCTTTTTTTTTTTTTTAATTCTGACAAAATCTTGTCAAAATTGTTACAGAAGTTTAAAAAAAGTATCTATTATAATCTGCTTCTGTTTCGTTCGCACATTACGCTTGAGCCAGGTAAAGCAATAAGGATTTCTATAATAGTAGGGAGCTTATTATTTAGTATTGTAACTTGAAAACTAATTAACCTTTTCACGTTCTGTTTTCACCAATGGAGAAATGCACGACTGAGCATGTTCGAAAATGAGATACGTACAATTGCACGTGCTCTAATGATGCTATTAGGATGCCCCTTAAAAATTTTCAATGCTATCATATGGCATATAATATATCAAACAATTCGTGACAGCGTATCATAAATTAATATAACGAGTAATTAATGATACTCTGTAATGCTTTAGTAGTACATACTCTAATGGTATCATATGGCACCACTGGTAACTTTAAATGCTAAAATATGTTATGTAAACATCAAACAACTCCTGACGGCATGTCATAAATGAATATAACCAGTAATTAATGATATGCCATAATGGTTTAGTAATACATACTCTAATGTTACCACATCCACTGGAAACTTTCAGTGCTAAAATACGTCATGTAATATATCAAATAACTCGTGACGGAGTATCATAAATGAATATAAGCATTTAATTAATGATATCGGTAATGCTATAGTAGTATCTACACAAATGTTATCATATGGTACCACTGGAAACTTTCAATTCTAAAACATTTCTTGTAATACAGTATATCAAACAACTCGTGATGGTGTGTCATAAATGAATATAATGAGTAATTAATGATACTCGGTAATGGTTTAGTAGTACCTAAGCAAATGGTACCATATGGTACCACTGGAAACTTTCAGTGCTAAAACATGTCATGTAATATATCAACTCCTGACGGCGTGTCAAAAATTAATATAACGAGTAATTAATGATACTCTGTATTGGTTTAGTAGTACATACCCTAAAGGTATCATATGGTACAACCGGAAACTTTCCATTCTGAGATGTGGCATGTAATATATCAAACAATTCGTAACGACGTCTCATGAGTGAATATAACGTGAAAATGAATGATAGTGGGAATTAGTTTAGTTGTACGTGTTTTAATGGTAAATATAATTGCATTTTGACCCAATTAATTAACTGAAATAAATTAGGTCCATCAGTTTGAATGACTCTGTATACTGAATGATTTATCTGCTACTTGCATATATATTCAGAGAATTAAAACCACTACAAACATTAATTTATTAAATGAAATAATACAATGCACAGGAACTTATAAAAATTTTTAAAAATATTTATTATTAAATGTAATGTTTCTACGTGTTTTTCATTCGTTAGCTTGTACATAACACTGGAGTTGTGCTTTGATCTAGATTTATTGTGGTACATACAGAGTGCTTGCCTATGAAATAATTAAACTCATTAAAACCAGGTGGGATGCCACTTAAAACAAACTCCAAATAAAAATAGGATCAATATTCATGGTGTATCAGAACGGTTTATGTAAGGCACAAGATCAGAAGTAGTAGGATTACATCAACATTCCATCGAAGCATCAAGGGTATTTTGATGAATAGTCATGTGGTTGATCCCAAGGCTACGGTTGGTCCCAATGACCACAATCATACTTTTACACATGCAATGACCATCGACAAGAATGGACCAGCTGGGTCCCAATACATTTAATAGAGTGGGTCTATTTCTTCCTGAACCACTGTCAATTGTACGACGTTTTTTCAAGAGCATGCAGATAGTCAGATGTGAAAGTTAGTGTTGGACTATCATAAGCAGGGAAGGAAAGGTAACAAAACTGTGATAAAGATCGTCATATACTGTACAGAGAGATACTAACTTCACTTTGATACCAGGTAAAATGACTCCACATTGCAATATGCATTCTTACTGTAAAAAAGTGATGTTTTTATGTATTGTAAAGGTTGTTTTTGCACTTAAGTAAGAGTTATATTTTTTAATAAAATTTTAAATCTCTTTCTATTTTATTCTACAATCTCATCATGGTTCATTTTTTTCCGTGGAATTTTCACGGGTCCTACTAATAATAAATAACAGTGTTAAATTTAAACAATATTCATCAACTCTCAAACTACACAAAAAAATAATTTGTTATAATAGAACATATTTCAGTGACAAAACTTTAAATGAATTGTGCTTTTAATTGTCTCATAACTATGGGGGGGGGGGGGGGGGGGTAGGAAAGGTAATTTACAAATAAAATTAAAAGTAATCAATCATCATGGGGGCCGCAAAACGTTTAACAGAGAAGGAGCAGGGCAAAATTGACCCAGGAAATGCCATGAAAACATTCCCCAGACCATAATGCTGCCTCCTCAGGCCAGATCATATTTTTGTTGCAGGGTGTTTGTTTTCTGACGTTGAACGCCGTATACAGTACTGGCGTGCAAATGTCAGTCTTTGTCGCCGGTGAACAGCCTTCGTCATTGGTGCACGAACCAGCCGTCTGCTGTGGATCCCCATACCCAGCAACGTTTGCTGAACTATTGTTGAGGATACACGTTTGGTAGCCCCCTGGTTCATCTGAGAGGTCAGTTGGTCCATGGTTGCACGTCTGTTTGCTTGCATGCATCTCTGTAACAGTCATTCACCTGTCATTTATGGCTGATAGTGCCCCACGCTTGGCACATCGCTGATTTTGGGTATTGCCATTCTACCATGCATGGTACACTTTCCCCACGGCAGCATGCAAACCGTTCACAAAACTAGCCATTTCGGAAATACTGCCACCCTTTGTTCGGAAGCCAATGATCATGCCCTTTTGGAGGTCGGATAAATCGCTACGTTTTGCCATGACTCCAACAATTGCAATGTTTTCTATTTCCCTCTGACACCCTTCCTATACCCCCCCCCCCCCACCTCTGATACTGTACCTTCTGGATGTAACCATTTTCCGCTGATGTTGAACATAGGTGATCACGTTAATGTGAATGTACTGTGTAGATTGCTTTGTTTATCCATCAGCATTATTGTTAGTGACAGACATATCAAAGCACTTTGTCAAATCAACCACAATCAAGTCTATTTTATATATTTCAGAGCACCCATTATCAGCCATTTATTCATTTTTTTTTATTTTTTTTGAATTCAAAAAATAAATAAAAAACCTGCATTCTTTTTATTTGAACATTTTTATAAAATTGAATAATTTTTCTATTTTTCTTTTATTTTTTTACATTGTCTTAGGCACTGTACTGTTCAATGTATTTGTGCTACTGTGATATCGGTTTTCTTACATTCATAAATGCTCAAAATGTGCATCATTTTGTGCCAAACATTGTGGTTATTTTTCTTACATCCTGGATTACTTGGAGGACTTCAGCACTGTTAAGAGACTCACAGGCCACAATAATTCTTTCATGTCTTCCCTTGTTGTTGGTAGACAATGTCTTTAAAGAAGTCAGTAGAACAGGGCAGCCAAGCATTGGTCCTCCTCGTTTAATCCACCATCCAGGAAACAGTGGTCAGCACTTCGTGCTGCACATGAAAAGTGAGTTGGGCAACCATGCTGTTGAAGCCACATTGTTAATCATCCAGCAGTGATACAAGATATGCAGTTTTTCTCATATTTTTGTGATTTTACACAGTTTTATTTTATCATGTATTTACCTATTTAGTTTTCACTTTTCTTAATTGTGAATAAACAATGAGGATTAGGGAAAAAAAGAAAACAAAAAAAACCCTTTTAATGAAAGTTTATTTTTTAAGTTCTATCCAGAGGTACCTTACATGACCTATGTTCTCCTTTGAATTTTCAAAGTTGACTCCAGTTTCCCCCTACTTCCTGTTCATTCCGGAAATGAAACTACCAAAAATTAATTCTTAAGTTTTGTCCATAAAATTCTTTTTCCTAACATGTAGAATCAATATCATTCAAAAATAAAAATGACTGATTCAGGTGCTCTGACTTAATGCCATTTATACAGATGCACATCTCAGAGCTTTTATACAGACATAACCACTAATTGTCCGTCCAATCCATACCCTTGTGACAATCTCCAAAAACTCTCCTGAGGAACTGTCACGTGTCCCCCCCCCCTCTCCCTGAAATACCTTGTATATAGATTATGTGAAGATTAGATTACACACACCAACATTTTACTTCTCAAAGAATTTGCTGTGTATGGCAAAAGGAAGAGAGTTTTATCAAGTAGACTGTAGGCAAAACTTGTGCAAATTGGGTGTAAATTTTTGGATTGATCTCTAGATATAATAAAGATGTGCGCACCCTTAGACCATTGCTAAATTTATTATATTTAAACTATGTAACTACTATAATTTATTTTTTAAATTTTCTTGGTCTTTATTGTAGGATATATGATAAACGTCGCATCTCAGAGGTAAGCTAACATTTGACTTTGTAATAATTAACAGAGCATCCAGTTTGAATAATATGGATTTATTTCCCCTCTTCCTTTCTGTTTGTTTTAATGCCATAACAGAACAAACCTATGAAAACATTTTGTCCGCATCACTTGGTAAGCAAATTCACCATTTAATCATTTTTCCTTAAACGTGTGCACTCTACAGGTATTTGATTTCCTTTGGGTTTGAAATTGTTAAAAGGTTTAATTATTTTGTAGCTTTACAGTGAAATTAAACCCAACGTGACCTGTTTGGTATACAATTACAATGGCTCAGGTGCACATGAAACTTATATATTGTTGTAGTAATTTTTAAAATAAAAAAAATATACTTCTTTAGCTCTCATTTCAAAAGAAATATTTTATAAACAAGTGTTTTTTCCCTTCCCTTCCAATTAGAAATTCTAGCAACTTATAATGATGAAGACATTTACACTTTTGACTCGTCACACTCGGATGGTGCGGATTATACTCACAAGTATACAGGTCATAGAAACAATGCCACAGGTTAGATAAAATATGATTGCACATTTTGAGAAGGTTCTTTTTTTTTTAAACCCTTAACTCTAAATTAAAAATATATATATTTCAGTGAAAGGGGTCAATTACTTCGGCTTGGGAAGTGAATACATAGTCAGTGGTAGCGACTGTGGTAACATCTATTTCTGGGATCGTGAATCTGAGCAAGTGGTTAATTTCATGACTGGTGATGAAGGTGGTGTTGTCAACTGCTTAGAGCCACACCCTCAACTTCCAATTTTAGCTACAAGTGGCTTAGATGAGGACGTAAAAATTTGGGTTCCATCATGTGAACAATCACCCACATTAGCAGGACTAAGATCTGTAAGTATCTTTGTGGTGGAGGGAGGGGGTTGTTTATCCACTTCACTCTTTCTTTTCAGTAATAAATATGGTCATTGTCTCATTTTTCATTGTTATTAGACAATGGCATCAAACAAAAAAGACAGAGAAGAAGACCGGATGCATGAACCAGACACGGTCGATGGCCAGATGTTGTGGTATTTTATGCATCATCTCCGTCGAACAGCTCGCAGAAGGGTTAGTAAATATTGAATAGAACGTTGACAAATCTTACTTAGGCTGTATGTTTCATGCTTATATTGTGCATGTGATCTTAGCAGATGCAGTTAATTGTCCTTTTATTACTTTCACATAAAGACATTCTACTTAGAATTGTTTAGTAAATAAATCAACTTTTTGGATTAAAAACGGTGAAGTAAAAGGAATATAAGCATGCAATACGAATAGATTACAGAATGACTTAAAGCAGTCTCATGATGAAAGTATAGAGGCAATCTATAAATTTTCCTTTTTGCTTGGTTAATACTTTAGGTGTTCGTAAGATAAATAGGATAGCCAAAGTGTTTCTCAAAGCCATGTTTCTGTGATTTGGGGCAAAAGCTTAAAATACATTAATAGATTAAGCCCATGTCAAAACTGAATTTAGGCGATTTATGGCCATACCTTAGACCACAATACCATTATCTGGCATGCAGGTCATAGGCCTTTCAAAATATTTCTTGCATCTACATTTATCACTCAGATTTTCTTCTAGCAAATACCTGTATCTTATCAGTAAACCATTGAAATATACACATTGTTGACAGATTAAAGTCAAATTGTAGATTGGAAAAACCGGGATGATTGTTTGAATCACGCTTTCTGTTTCACCTTTGTTGGTAGACTGCAGATGTCATATAAACAGGGCAAGGTATTTATCCCTCTCTCACTTTTTTAAATGTTCTTTCAATCAACTTGATTGTAAAAAAATAAACTGATGAAAAGTGATGAACCTTTGCAATTGTTATATTATAAATACATATAATGATTTTATGAAAAATTTAAGGCCTTAATTAAAAATTATCAAAATTAAACGAATGATTGTTGATAAAGCATCTTTTATTGCTTAGCGATTAAGCCTATTTGCTACTTTCAGTTTAAGTGGCGCCGCCCTTGTAGCATTTACTTGAACTGAGCTAAGTAGGATTTGCAATAGTTCAAACATGGCTTTCATAACACAGAACACTAATCCCAGATAACATTCTCTCATAATAGTTATTAGAACGAATTTTTATCCTAAACAGTCTCTTATTTTTTAGTTTAAAAATGGAAGGATCCTACTTTCGCAGCCATTTAAAAAAAAAAAAAACAGCGCCCTCTATATTTACTGAAAGTAGCAAATTAAAACTTAATAATGAGATGATTGTAATATCGTCATTTGAACATAGTCCTATTGAAGGTAGTGCAGTCTGTTGTGGAGTAGCATACGCTATATCACAACTCTATATCTCATAATGGGTCTCTATTATCTTGTCATAGTAATGAATGGAAAATTTGGGAATTACTATGCTTGTCCAAATTGGAAAAACAAAACTGTACTCCAATTTTCTTGTGTTGCATAAACTAGTGTCTATTCTATTGTCTAAAGCCATAGGATTAACCCTTTCACTGCGTAATTAAATTTTATTTTCATTCCTGAGAAGATAAAATTATCCACTTTTCGCAGCATAACAAGAATCTTTTTAAAGCCTGTGGAATAAATCTGATTTCCACAGGTAAAGGTAATAAAATTTTGTGTGGATATTACGTAGCAAAAGTGTTAAAGAATGGCTTTGAAACTTGATATTCGATTCCCATCCATATATTCTAAATATCAATTGGTTATTTCATGAGTTACATGTTTATTTGAAAAGTGATGCTTTTTTTTTTTTTTTCTTTTTTATTATTATTTGGATAGGCAAGACAAGAAGGGCAAGAGGTTGAAGAAACCTCTACAGACAATTCAGACGAGTCAGAAGAATCGGAAGATTCAGAGGATAATCCACAAGCAGTGCAATGCAACCCTTCTTAAGTTCATAAACGGGGGGGGAAAAAACAAACCACAAACGAAAATTGAATGTACTTTGAAACGAACTAGTCAGACAAAAACGAAATAAAAAGTAACCTAACGTGAATCCTTTTTCTACGAGACCGTCCTATAGATCACTTTATTCTTTCTTCCCTTTCTTTATCTTCCTTAAAATTTCTTTTGAGTTCATTTTGGAAAATTAAACATTTGACACTTGAGGCCAACTGTTTGTGTTTTCGGAATGTTCTTAATGCCATAAGTTACAAAAGAGGCCTTAATATAACCTAATTTTCTAATTTATTTTCTTTTACCCAGTTTGCATGTTACTGGGTTTAAGTGCTTATTTGAATATAGTGAGACGATTCTTCTTTTTTCCTGCTAATACAAGAAAAGATTTATCTTCTTGGAAGCTATGTTGTAAAAACTTCGATCCAGGGGATTAAGGATGCCATGAAAACCACCCCCCATTAATTTGTTTTAAATTGATGATTTGGCTGTATTGTACAGCATGTTTTCAATTAAAGATCAACTCTATTGCCTTAATTTTATTTTTTAAAATGTGAGTGCTACTTTTACAGATTATGAAATTGTGAAATTTAAAATGAAAGTATTGCAATCAAAATTTCTATTTTTTTTTTTGCTTGGTTGCATTTAATTATCATCGTTGAAAGATCTATTGTTTTATCTAAAAGACATAAATTAATGGTATATTTCGTTTCATATTTGAAACAATTTTTTTTTTTTTTTTTGTAGATATTTCTAACTGTATTAATGTAAATAATAAATTGACAATTTTTACATTTAGAATTTTTAATATTCATATTTTGAAGGGTCAATGAGTATTAGTAACTTGAAGTAAAGTAATATACAAATGCAAGGTAATAGATCCTATTAAAAGTGTCGACATCAATTTGAGCAGGAGTAAAATCCATGATTCAATTCCAAATGTGTGACTGATTATTCTGTTGAAAAAAATAAAAGAAAAAATTAAAACTTTCAAAAATTTTGTAATAAAACTGTTTAGAAAATTTTATTATTTTCAATGATATATGCACATCTTTCACGTACTGTATACAAAATTTTTATAAAGGGTACTCTTGTATGTACAATAGAATAGAAAGAACATGTTAAGCTGAAAGTAAAGCCTCTAATATTTTTTTGTTAGACTACAATCTCAAAGATGGATGCTGGTACATTGTCACAAAATCTGCTCGTGTGCAGCCTATTCTATCTTGTAAATACGTTCTTAAATTCAGGCCGTAGCAGTAAGAGGTAGAACTTTCTCGCTAATATTGCAAACAGAGGCAGTCTGAGAAAATGGGAGTGAATAAGAAGCAAACGTTTCCTGAGAAATTTGCATTCCTGCATGCAAAATAGTGGCACCTACTGATATTTGTCAAAATTTGCTGAACTTAGACAGCAGATGTTAGCACAGCAAAATGTTGAATGGTGCATCACAAGTGACATGCAAGCTTTTTGTCGCTACTGAAATTGCTTAGCCAATTGGTGGCAACTTATATTTTTTTTTTTTTTTTTACATAAGACCTTAACATAAAGGGCATTTCTGAATGTTCAATACAAACTTTCAGGATATCATATCCATGTTGTCCAATATTGCTATAAGCATCAGATAATACACAACAATGTCTTGGATAAGCAATAAGGTAGAATTTTATTAGCAGCTATACAGCTACAAGTTGTTTCTGCAGCATGATCTGATCCTAGATATTATTAATGAATGGCAAAACAGAGGTGCCAACAGGATATGATGTCACCATAAGCTCTCTATTCGGTCAACACCACCTAGACAGAAGGCCTGATAACGAAAACTTCATACATTGTTACATCATCATTAGTCGACCAAATTTAGGGCTTATTATTGGTAGAAATAGGATTAACAATGTATGATGTTTCCGTTATCGGGCCTTCTGTCTAGGTGGTGTTGATTTGGTACAGCTTATAAGTCCACCAGTTAGAGCTATCTCTGATTGGTGGACACAAACCTGTTTTACTATACATTTTGTTGCCAGTGTTCAAACTATTTGTGGAAGTACTCCTTCCATCCCATCTGAACTCTACACTTCACTGCTTGGTTGTCGATTTTCAAATAATTTGTAGCTCTAAAATAGTGTTTAAGAAACATGTGAGCCAGTAAATAATACTTTACCTTATTTCTTACCCAGGACTTTGTTGTGTTTGTTTTTAGAATATGTTCCAAGGGCCAAAACAAGCACAAAATGTCATATGAACATGGGGTTGAAAACTCTAGTTTCTGGAGTTCTAATGGATTGAAGATTCCTCTAGTAGCAGAGGAGTTACGATAATTCAAAGAACCATCCGAAGAAAACTGCTCTCTTCAACATTATTTTTGAAACCACCATTGTCGTCTTAACAGTGATCACTTGCTTGAGTCGTTTTCATCCGCAAGATTAATTGGTGAAGCTTATCACAATTTCCCAGAAAATCAACACTCCTGGAGAATTTGGTTTATACATGATTGTGCACAACCCTATTTCAGTTGATCTGCCAGAGACTTCTTAAATGTCACTTATCCTAATCGATGGATAGGCTGGGGAGGACCAATATCGTCACCAGCATGCTCATCTGAAACGAATCCGTTAGAACTTCTTCTGGGGTATTTGAAACTGTTTATTTTGCCCCAGTACCAGATGTTGCAACTCTTTGTCAGCGGATCCTGGATGGCTACAGCAACATCCATAATACACTTGATATTTTCCAACGGGTTTGCCAATCCATGCGGTGATATGCACAGCTTCTTTGGAATCTAACTGAAGAAATTTTGAGCATTTGCTATAGCCAGTGTGTTGTCTTGTTATTATAGAAATAAATCTGAGTTTGCAACTCTTATAATCTTTAACGTTTATTTCATCTGCTGCAGGACACCTTCAAACTGTTATAACTCTAGAGAAAGAAAGAAAGAAAAAAAAACATTGACCCCATATTCATGTGAAATTTTCTGCTTGTTTTGGTCCTTAGAACATATCCTGAAAGCTTGTACAGACCATTCAGAACAACCCTCGTTAACTTGTGATTCAATTCGATTTTTACCAAGAAGTTATTCCCATAATGTTCAAAATGACGACTGTGGGACACATGCATTGAGGCGACCGTGTATTTAAACCCCTGACTCTGGCGTGGAAAGGTTGTTTAGCTGCACTGAAGCTATTAGCAGGCACACTTGTTAATAACCAATAAATGGGACGTTATTTCAAGAATTTGTTATAGCTTCTCTGCATGTCACCTGCCATCCACAGAGTACAAAACCAGCTGCTGAAACTTCAATTTTAACTGAAAATTTCACAAATGGTACGTTATCCGAACCATGTTTATGTGACCTCTTGTTTTCATCTCGCTGTGAGTAATTACCACCAGAAGCTTGTGACAGGGGTTTAGATGCACCTTGAAGAACATTCGAGTGCGTCTAATGGGACTATAGCGGTTTTGCAGAAATTTGAAAACTCCTCTGAAATTGGGATCGAAATTAATTCGTCTTTTTTATTTTTTTTATTTTTTTTTTTATTTTTGGAAAATCGATCAAATCACCTCAAAGTGGAGCGATATTGATGTTTTTCAATCCCAACTTCGAAGGTGTTCTGCAAATTTCCAGCAAATAGCAAAATAGCACTTCCTGCCATAGACAACAATGCTAACTTCAACTCAACCAAACTTCTGATAGAATTGATGGACTTTAATGGTCAAGGTGTGGTTACGTCCAGAAGCTTTTGCTTAATCAGTTACAGTGTCTCATGCTGTCAATTGTGAGGGAATCTCGATGGCAAATGGGAATAGCACTCTTTGAGATTTCTAAATAATTTTCTGCAGTTAAAGAAGATATTACAACCAAGAAATTTATTATATAATTAAAGTATTGCATGAATTTCTTTACTGACCAACTATAATTCTGAATAAGTTTGGGACCCCTTTCCAAAAAATGGGCAATTTAAAACTTTAAAACTGCCATTTAATGTGTAAAATCCTTTCCATTTTTGAAAATTTCATATACGTTTGTAGTTTTTTGGGCGTTTTAAGTGTAACAGCTGTTAATGCTCTCTTCAAATATGAACTGCTTATTTAGCATTTAGCATTTCTCACACACTTTTGAATCTGTTGAAGACTAATTCAGTTTTTGAATAGTTTCCTTGGTAAATTTTCCACAGATATTAATGGTGAGGTGTATAAAGAAAAATTTTTAAGTCCAGTTACCAACTAAGGAAATTCTTATCTTTGATCACTATTATGAAGGTAATTTTTTTCATTATATAAGGGATCATGTATCCATTTAGAAAACTGATAGAATGATGTCGCTCCTTTATTCTGTGGTCAGTTCTTTTGTTACAAGGCTGCTTAATCAGGAAATCTGTCATATACATGTGCCTTTTACATTTAGTTATGAATTGTTTTGAATGTAATTGAAACAGCTGTTATGACAATGATATGATGGAAAGCGATCATTCAATGAGCATAAAGGAAAAAGCATGAATATTCAGAGAGATATGGTAACATGACGTGGCTCATTGCAAAAAAAAAAAAAAATTATGCTAGAGAATTATGAACTGCGCCATGCATTCGTAAGTTATAATCCATCCCATGAAGTCTAAACTACATCCTTTTTCCTTGTAACCAAGCAATAAATATCTGCTATAATGTCAATTTTTACTATTCTTAGCCATTTGTGTGACATTTTATCCTTGTGACACGAGAAATTTCCATGGGCGAAACATCAAGAATGTCATAGATGTGGCTTCAAATTGCTTAAGATGGATAATTTTCCTAATCCCTTGGTTTTTTGCTTCAGACTTATCACTGTACTAAAAACCACCCTTTATAAGCTAAAAATGTTTAAAATATTCAATTATAAGTTATTAGGCAATTCGTTAATCGAGACAAGTTTTTGAGATGTATTATTTAGTAAATTATAATTCACTTACTCTATCAAGAGAGGTTTATAACAAGAGATCAACAGTAATACATAAACCAATGGAAATGAAGATTTATTCAAATCTGTTCGGTTTCTTAACCAAACCAAAGTTGCTGTGGTAATGTGCTGTACCTATCAGGAAGGAGAAAAGCATAACACCTTGTATATCATTTCAAAGCTTAACTTAAGAAGATAAATACAGTAATACCAATATGCAATACCAAGTTGATGTTAGATTCAAAGCTCATTTGGATATACTTCCAATCAAACTCCAAGCCTCGTGCTCCTACCCAAAGAGGTATGCATCGAGTTAAAAGTAATTCTGCTGTAGCCCAGCCAATTCCAGCAACAAGGAATTTTATTTCTCCTTTTCCAACTATTTTGGACATAACGAAATGAAGTCCAATCAAATCAGCAATATCAACTGTGGCTTTTAATATTTCCTGTTTAAAAATAAAATAAAATAAGATCAATTTCAAGATTGTCTTTGAAAAAAATAAGTTGAACTTAAAAATTAAAAATTAATATAGTTTATTGTTTTGTAATTAAACCAGCAAAATCCAGACAAATCAAACTGTTTGCTAAAACCCTAGTTTATTTGAAAATACAACTTCCAATTCCATACAAAGTATATTTCAGGGCCCCTTGCTGAATTTTGTCACTCTATAATCACCTCTCACTGTGATCTCCTCGAATATTGGTCAAAAGCTTGCGCATCCTCTCTTCAACTGGTCCTAAACAAAATTTACAAATGCTGCCTCCACTGCAACTTGAAGGAATGCGACATTAGATTGTCTGGTTACTAGATACCCTTTCAATAATGCTCCAGACGTAGTAATTCAAGGGATTCAAATCCGGACTGCAAAATGAGCTCTTGAACTCTTTGAATGATGGCTGGGGTCATAGCATGTCTTCTCCTTCGAATGACGTCGTACGTTGGGTTAGCAGAACCTTCTTCAGAGTTTTCTCCAGCTCTGTGAGATGCCATAAATGGTGGATTTCAAATGTCCAAAGAAAAGAATGATCTTGGTTACTGAGTGCCCAGTGCAAAGTGCTTCAAAAACACTGTACAACATGAAAAATATCCTTTAGATGAAAATATGTTTCTCTTGTATATTTTTGGCTGAAAATAACGAATCTGTAATTATTTTTTGTTTACCACGCACTATTTGCTAAAAAATCCACATTTTAGCTTTTTATTTTAAAA
>JAHWFO010008480.1:4770631-4780913 GCA_023313115.1 Rhysida immarginata
TGGAACCATTAATCGCCACACTTGATGCGGCCGAAACATACAGTGCGGAAATAATCGTAGACGTCCGAAGACGAAGGTGTCGAAACACTTCAAAGAGAAACTCGTGGTTCACTTTGTCGAAAGCCTTTTCCTGGTCAAGGCTTAAAACGGCAAGAGTTTGGCGACGAGCACGCGCTTCTTCCATCACACACCGAATCGTAATTAGATTATCAGACATCCTGCGAGAAGGAATGGAGCAAGATTGTCCGGGATTGATGGAATCTTCGGCAAAAACTTTAAGTCTTTGTTGAAATACACCAGTGAAGATCTTGTAATCCGTGTTGAGGAGGGTTATTGGCCTCCACTGGGTAACAAGCTCTGAATTCGGCACTTTGGGGAGTAAGATGATTTTCCCCACAGTGAAGTTCGAAGTGATGGAAGCCGGGTCTTCAATAATCGAATTAGACACTTGCACCAGGAAAGGCCCAAGAAGATTCCATGTCGCGTTGTAGAATGATTATGGAAATGGCATCCATATCCGGGCTGGACTGATGACGGCCGTCCGCTGACAGGAACTTCTTGACTTCGTCTTCGGTAAAGGGACGAGAGATAGACAGGTCAGCATCCTCAGAAAAAGGTCTTTGCGCCTCAATCCACTGCTTCGTGTTGTCTGACGGTGCGATTGGGTTACTAAAAAATGATGAAAAATGGATGTGAAAAGCTGACAAGATGTCGTGGTCAGAATTCACCTCCCCATCTTCCACTACTAGACGATGACATCGTTTTTTGTTAGCGCGTCGTCTTTCTTCTGCAAATATGGCTGATGACGAGTGCCTGACGTCAGCCACCCAGGTTAGTTTGGCTCTGAGCGCTGCGCCGGCCGCCTTCCGGATCATTAGAGCGTTGATCTCGCTCTTCACCTGCGAATTTCGGTATCAAACTCCTACTTTGGGGTGGAAACTTGGAGGAGTCGCAGAATTTCTTGTAACATAAGAAGATGACGACGCCGACGTCTAGCCGCTTGTAACCTAATCTAAAGGCCGGTTCACATTCAGCGATTTCGCGGAGTGAAGCGTTTTCCCGAATTCAGGTGTTTGCTAGGCGCCACAAAAACGCGCGTGTTAAAATGCGGAATAGTTTCACATTCAGCGGGAACGAAACAGGGAGCTAGGCGAACTTCCTTTTCTGCTTTCAGCCTGCGTCCTCCCCCTCCCCCCAGCTATGCGAACTCCGCTCTGATTGGTTGTTCGTTCAGTCGTTCTTCCATCCAGTCTCTGTTGCTTTCTAGACATCGTGTATATATATCGTGATAACATGGCTTTCTTGGCATCGTGTACATGCATATATTATAATTTTTTATTAGGAAAAATGATAGAAAACGAGACACACGTGCACAGAAAACACGCTATCGGCGAATTTCAATATGGCCGACTTGACTGCGGAAGTGGGTTAGAAACAGTTGCTAAGGATTCTGGGGCTGGAGAGATGCTCACTCGTAGCTGATTGGCTGCGCATTAGGAGCGACTTCTGAAAATTCCAACACGGTTGGAATTCGAAAACCCGCGCCGTTGTCGGCTCTAACCCGCTTTCCGCCGCGAATTTGCTGAATTCTCCTTTACGGAAGAAACGCTTGATTTTATTTTTCAGTTCTAACCAAGAAGCAAGCGTAAGAGGCACATTATGAAGATGTTTTTCGACAAACTGAACTAACATTCCCTTATATTCCTCTTCGTCGAGCAGAGAAACATTCAGAAACCAATTACAATGGACTGCAGAACCTGTAGATGATGCTGGAAATGGAGGATTCCATGACCACATGATGGCACTGTGGTCGGAGAATAAACATGGAATTACCTCCATTTTTCCTAGAGAGCCAGCAAATGCATTGTCAACGAGCAAAAGGTCTAATCTTGATGGAGAGTAGGCCCATCGCTTTATAAAGAAAGTTTTAGCGCTTTAAAGTTTCGTGACGTCACTTCCGGAAATATATCATGGTACAGACGCTGAGCAATTTTTAACTTAGCGCTATAACTTTTTAACGGAGCCTCAGATCAAAAAACGCGACTAGACTTTTTTGCTCAGAGTTTCATCCTCTTCATATCCTTAAATTTGTGAAACGTCGTCCATTTACACCCTGTATAGTTCGGTTCTGGATAGACTGTATTTGCCGTGTATTTTGAGTGTGTTCGATACGTCGACTGCACCACCCTCGACCACTTGTGTCCAAACCTCAACAAACTCACGTTTGAGTGTGTCCACAGTTTCGACGGAGTCCTTTCCCGGACGGGTTTGTTTACCAAACTGGATACTTTGCAGTTGTATGTCCTTGAATCTGAATACGATTTCATCGAGTTGTTATCCAACTTCCACAACGTGCGCCACCTAGTCGTTCTGTGTCCCTGGTTGAAGAAGAAACATATCCAGGACATTATTTCATCGAAAGCCTTTAATCACCTCGTTACCATTAATATAGCATCAGATTATTTGCGTATCAAAGGGAAGGCTTCAGGTTTAGGGACTTCCCTTGCTGATATCCTGCGCAGCAGACTGTAATTTCAATAAAGCCATCAATTATCGTTTCAATTATTTCGTGTGTTTCTTTGTTTATTTCAGAATAACAACTTTGTCTCACTAGCCAACAAGAGTAGTTCTTCAGATGCGCGCACGTTATTCTAACCATCACCAAATGGTACCTCCGAATATACTCTTGTCAGGGAATAACTTACAGGGGAATTGCTATTAATTTTTCAGATATGAATTATTTTCGATTAATTAAATGTAATGAGACTGTATCAAAGCATCAAGTGTTGGCATTTAGAATAAACTTTGAAGGCGAATCCCATGTTAGGCCTGTTTTTTGCATTTAGAAATAGAAAGGCAAAGAGAAGGGGACATTTTCAGTGAAATTATTTCGTTGCATCAAATGGAACTATAACATCTCCATTCTCGAAACTTCTGGAGAACATTATGTCATAATTTGATGTGCGGCGCCAGTCATTTACACGACAACATGGGTCGAGGTAAGGCAGTGATCAAGACATGCCCTATAGAATAATCCAAAATTTAGAAGCAACGTATCTCACAAGGAGACTCCAAGTACTCTGACTCACCGATTTTGATGCCAAGCCAATCGACGCACTTTTCAAAATTTGTAGAGAAAAAAAAATCATTAAGTTTTTTACCAATTCAGATCAAGTAGAAATATTTACATTGTTGCAGTTAAAGTTAATACCTTAACGTGGCTTGCCTGTGATTGCAAAGTTAACAGGAAAAAAATCAAAAATCATCTTACTTCATCAAAGAAAACAGAATACCTCTAACCCACTTCCTGACATCCCCATCATAAAGACAATCGGTAAAATCCTAGGCGTCTTCTTTGGTTCTAGAGAGGAATAAAAGTCGCATTGGACTGAACTGGTGAGGCGCCTAAGAGTGAGGCTCCAAATCTGGACTCAACGGAGACTCAGCTACTACGGCCGGGCCAAAATTGTTAATTGCTTAGCCTTAAGCAAGATCTGGCACCAAGCAAAAGGGAACATGGTCCCCATGCGGGCACTTAATGAAATTCACACCCTATGTGTGAATTTCATATGGAGAAATAAAACATTTTACCCCATTCGGAGGGAAATCCTCTACCAACCAAGCGATCAAGGGGGCATTAACCTAAAAAGCATACACCTCCAGCAGACCGCTTTCGCCATCGACCACTTGAAGGAAATACTCGTTACACGCACTTCTAAACCATGGGCTGCCCGATCATGTATTGATACCAACTTCCTTGCCACCACCCCAGTCAATCCCGCCGACCAGCCTACAAATCCTTCTTCTTTTTATGGAACTTACGGAAATATAGTCCTATCCATCTTGCCAAAACTCCCAACTACGCGATTACTCATCATTCCCAACAAACAACCATACAAAGCTCTACTCCCCGTTATCACACCACATCCAAACCTAATAGCCCCCAATACCTTCCCAAACTACGGATAGAACCATCTGTTAAAAACACCAACTGGAAAATTATTCGCGATAACCTTATAGGCATAATTTAAGGCGTTTGGTCTAGGAATCTGGGGCTGTCTGGCTGCACATCTGATCATCGACTTGGTTCAGCTTTTCTGAATTGCGTCGCATGACGTAAAACAGCTTAATATCATCCGCAAATATTAAAATTTTAATGGGAAGATGTTTAAGTAAGTGAGGGAGTTCAGCTATATGAATATTGTAAAGCAAGGTTCCATTATTGAATTTAAAAAATAAGAGGTTTTTTTTTCATATCAAAGTAAGAGGAGTCAATCTCTGTAAGCTATGAAGAGCTCTTCTAGTCAGTTATTGCAATTATTTTCCAAAATTTTATTCGCCAGAAGAATTAGTAAAAAATATACACTGTTAGTAATAAATAGCCTAACTCTACACAAATGAAACTTGAGGTAGAAGTGTTGTAATTCGGAATGTAGCTTACTATGGGCATGTGCACCTTCACTATTTAGTTTGGTTTTGATTAGCCCACTAAGGACGGAGTTTTGGGGGTGAAAATTAGAGGAGACCAAAAGGTCTAGGTGTATTTATGCACAAAAAGGAGTGAAATTCGGTATCCAGATTCCTCTAGACAAGATCTACAGTACTATGAAGTTTAGGCCCAGATGTTCCAGGGGAGTCGGATTTGCGGGGGTGGCAGTCACTTGGTCCTAAGAACTATGGCAACATATCGCATGTTATATTATCATACGTTCGGAAATGATGAAAAAGGAAAGAAGATACGAGGTTTTTTACATTTTATACATATTACGTTCGAGAAAATCAATTTTTTTGATTGAAAAACTTGGGGAGAGGTAAAAAGTGTAGATAAAAGGGTAAAAATAGATGACCGCAGGATCTGCCACTTGCCTTCCCCTACTCGGGTGATCTGACAATTTAACAAGGTGAGAGGGCAGGCGCATTGTCATGATGAAGGAACTATGAGTTGTCTTGCAACAACAGTATTTTTTTTGTGTGTTTCCGTGAATAGTTTCCCCAGTTTCATGCAGATTCACGTTGCTCTCAAAATATTGAAAAATCACGTTGCACTCAAATGGCAATAACTCGGAAACTAAACAACATGTAAAACTTGTAAATACTCCATTAGGCGGAAGGATATGAAAATTGCAGTGCTATCAATTGCTCATCACTACGACGATCTGTTGACGCATAGTTAAAAAAGTATTCTGTTATTTATTGAACAGACCTAGTATTAATTCCATTTTCATGTATAGTAATTTGAGTTGTGTACTCGCTATTGATACAAGAGATTCGGTACATTCTCTTCAACGGTCTTCAGAGAATGCCATGAAGGCCGTTTTCTTAAGCTTTTTATCACAACTATTATATTCGCAAAGGAAACATCAATATTTAAACATCCTGATTGCAATTCCAACAGAAAGAGAAATGACGTTCATATCACCACATAGTTTTCATTTTAAAATCATTATATACTTCAGCACACGGAATAACTTTTCATGGTATCGTAACTTTATCATACACCTCAAATGAGTGCTGTTTTTAGGCTCGCTTTCAAAGCATACAGGCCTGAAAATAAAACACAAACGCGAGGATGTATAAAATAAAACTGGATTACCGACTCAATGGGAAAAAAGTCTTGCAAAAAATGAAGTGATCGATGATCAATGGGGTTTACAAGTTTGAATACGGAGAAAGCGCCATAAAAATTGCAAAAGACATTTGTAACTGTCCAATCCGATCATTATGTATGAGTTAATTCATTTTTAAAAATTCATGTGTGTGTGTCAATGAAGCAACCGATGAGGGATATGTCTATTACATTTGACACTTACAAACAAAAACCTGTCACTGAAATTAACTTAGGAGACAGTGGTTTTAAAAACATCTGTCTGTGAGCTTTTCAGATGCAAATAGACGTTAGTATCTAAAGGAAGATGCAGACTTATATGAACCAAGCATTTTTTCCGAATGAATGTTCTTAGATTCATGCGAGTAGACCTGTATGGATGAACGGGGTGGTTTATATTTACCTAGAGAAGGGATCCTGGCACCCAAAAAGCTCGGACCTCAATCGACCTTGTCGGTTTGTCGATTGTCGACCTCAAGGAGAGCGTAGGCTAAGTACTGCAAATGTTTTGTGCTATCCCATTGGCTGAAAGCTCTTACAAATCAGTTCTCAAATTCTAAAATACAAGTTTAGTAACTGAATGTTTGGATCTGAATATTTAAAATTAGTCTTTTTCCTCTGATAAAGTGTTGATACTGGAAAGTATCGATATATAATCATACATCGATACTTTTATTTAAAAAAACGGTCCATTATTTTATTTTTTTATTTATCTTTTAATTTAATTCTTTTTCTGATGAGGGTTAGATATTAATTGTTAAAGCTTTATTATCTCTTACGATTTTTGCACTCGCTGAGGTTTAGTGGGATTCTTAATTTTCATGTCTTAAGAGAAGAAACCATTAACCTTGATAGGATCATTTCTAGTTGATTCTGAGAGGGTAAGTAGCCAGCAAAGGGTTTCTTTTTTGCTTTGTTGGTGGCTGTACGTGCCGAGAAGAAGTTTTCCTTTCTTAGCACATTACAACTGTCACGTGAGACCCTTTATCCCCACCCCGTTGCGATGTTTCCAATGTCAGAAGTACGGCCACACGAGAACAAACTGTCATTTTAATGAAGTTTGTTTCAAGTGTGGCCTGCCCAGAGTTATCGTTACGAGTTCCGGTGCTGTAATTGCAAGGGAGCCAATTCTGCCCTTTCAAGAGACTGTCCCATTTGGCGGAAGGAAAAGAAAATCCAAGAGGTTCGTGTCCTTGGGGGTTTGTCTTTTCCGGTATGTTCACTGTATCCACCTCTGGATCAGTATACGGATGAAAAATCTGTCATCTCTGCTGTGTGAACTTCTAATTCTGGGTGATTTTAATGGCCACAATCCCATTTGGAGGTCTATAAAGCTCTCTGCTGAAAGAGGATATATGATAGAGAAAGTTTTGAATTCTTTTAACATCAATTTGTAAAACGATGGCTCGATTCGATACCTTCAAAAGGACAATGCCCTAGGTATCGATAGAAATACCCGATATCAATTCTTGAAAGTATCGATATATCGTGTACTTAGGAAAAACACTATTTAAAACCAAATAAATATGTGCAGCATTTGAAAAGAAAGAACTTATAAACAAAAGTTGTACATTTATTTCGATTTACACAGATGAGGTAGTACATTATGACCATCTGGGCGATGTTGGAAAAATTACCCGCGATAATCTATCCTCTGTACCAGGTAACGATAACGATAGTATACGTTGATAGTCCAATATCGTTAAACTTATCTAAAAGAAATGTATCGAAACAGTAGGCAACGGGGACATTGTCGAAAGCAGCTGAGAGAATGAATTCAGCTTCGGTTTTAATGTACTTTAGTTAATAGAATTGTGATGGCAAGACTGTGTGAAGTATTAGACAGAAAGCAATTTGCCAGGAGGGAATATTGGATCAGTGCAATTCCACAAACTGAATTAGAGGACGTAAGATGAGTATTAGACCAACAAGAAGTTTATCCTCCCGAGGAAGGTATAGAAAGTAGCGGAAGCCCTGTGGTCATGTATATTTGCTCCTTCATCTGCACTTTATTACTGGAAAAATTGATTTTCTCGAACGTAGTATTTAGAAAATGTAAAAGAGCTCCGTCTTCTTTGGTTTCTCATAGTTCTAAAGACCAGTGACTGCCGCCCCTACAACTCCGACCCTATTGAGACAATTTGGCCCAAACTTCATAGTGTTGTACATCTTGCCTAAAGGAATCTGCATACTGAATTTCGCATACATTAAATACACGTAGATCTTTTGTTTCCCTCTAACTCCCATCCCCAAAACTCTGACCCCAGTTGGGCTAATCAAACCAAAACTAAATAGTGAATGTGTACATGTTCGTTGTAAGCCACATTCCTCAAAAAATGCGGAAATTATGAACAATTGAAGTAACTCAAGTCATTGTAAAATCAATAAGTAACTCCATTCTTCCGCTACTTGATATGTCGCATGTATCTTCATTTTCTAACAATACTTATTAGGTGAGCGATTTTTTTTTTTGTCATATACAAGTGTAGATGAGAAAAGACAAAGAAAGGAGCGCGAGATAGCTCTCTAAGTGGTCCGCGCTTTTGGTTACCATGTGTGGGACTCATCATCATTGATATGATTGGTGCGGTGAAATCTAATGATGAGCCATCTGGTCACGTGACCGTTTGTATATAAGGAGGGAACTCTCGCTCAAAATTAATTTCAATTCAAGAGATTAAAGGATAAGGACGTCTACTTACAACTACGATGTCTGCCAACATGAACCAGATCTATATGGCGTCGGACATGGATGCCCTCGTCTACAGTAAGTAGCTATTCCATTTAACAGTAATACTGATATTTTAACATTAACTTTAAAAAAACTTTTAGTAAAGAGAATATCTTTTATACATAACCTTTTTCCAGTTAATTTTTAAAAAATGCAAATTAGAAAATAATCTTTTAATATAAGATAATTTTAACCTTTTCAGCAATAACTCTAAGACAATTTCCATCATTTTAATCCGCAGTTATTTATTATTCGATACCATAGTAAGCAGTCATCAATACTTCTTAAATAAATAACGATTTATCATAAAAGAAACACGTCTTCAAAGTTGTTTAACTAATATATGAGGTACTAATACATTTAGATAAATTAGGAATATTTTACGAATATATCAGGTCGTTGCATATCAAATGTCGGATTGCAGAGGTTATCTTTAATGGCCCTCTAGAAAGGACACCTTCACACGTGCTATTCGAAATAACCCCCACTGCAATCCAAACATTGTTGCCGACGATTTGGCAGCTCCTCGAGCCCTCTCCGATAGAATCCATGGTCACGGGACTCAATAATCTCCCGGAATGCGTTTTCGACGTCTGCTTGGGTTAGGAATGTTTTCCTCCGGAGAAAATTGTCCAGGCTCTGGAAAAGATGGTTATCGGTAGGGAAGAGGTCCTGAGAGTACGGGGGGGGGGGGGGGGGGGGGGGGGGGAAGCACGGGGCAGGTTGTTGCTGACACGGTTTTGTGTGCATACGATGCAGTTCACGACAGTAATTCGTCTCCCTCTGTTGCAGGAAGCTGTAATGCATTACACCACGGATGTTCCACCAAACTGTACCTTGAGCTTCTTGGGGTGTGAATCGGAGGTTTAGGGAACTGTCGCGGGGGTTCATTAGCATCCAGCCACTGTGCTATGACCGTATGATATTGTCGTATAGGGGCCACTTCTCGCAGGTGACAATGCGATCAAGAATCCCCGCTTCTTCATGGCGCAAAAGCAATTCCGTACGCACTTCCAACCGATGCTCTTTTTGGTTTTCCGTATGTTCACGTGGGACCCATTTGTCCTGCTTTTTTCACCTTGCCGATTGTCCTAATGTGTCTACCGACTGTCGACGCCGATAAGCATGATTCCCTGTAAGGTCCTGCAACAGTTTTTGACGGGTCCTCTTCGTTGGGAGGTCTGCCGCGTGGCTCATTTGCCCGGTCAGTCACTCCCGCCCAGAATTTTCTGAACCAACTTGGACAGTACGTTCGTTTATAGTGCCTACACCGAATGATGGATGCAATGTGATTCAACCTGAACTCATAATGCATTATCACACGTAATTCGTATGAAGTCATGACTATCTTTGCTTGATAATCGAACAGCGCAGGGAAAACGAAACTAGCGGTCCGAAAGCAACGCTTTCACTCCCATACTCATCCAGGATGTAACCAGGGGAAATACACAAAGCTAGGCAAGAAGCCAGATGGAACGTAGTTAAGTCATCCAGAGGATAAGATGGAATCCTTTCCTATAAGGACGATAAAGTTGATTGTTGATTGGCGAGGAACACGGAGCTACGAGATCCAGTATTCGGGAAAGATGGCCTTCTGGATGTCATCCAGGACGTGACGAGGCCTGCGATGGCTGAGGAAACTTCTAAACGTGAGTGGATGCTCCAGAATAGTGCCCTGCGATGGAGAAGATTTAGATGATGCGATTCAACGGGGGAAGATAAGTACGATTTCAAGTTTTGATGAAGATCTGCTTGAGTCCCTTGAGGTCGGAATGCTTCACTAAATTGTGAAATAGTAACATTTTCATCAGATCATAAACTATCATGATTTTAAATTGTCTAGAAATCTTATGTGGATAATGCAGATGATAAACTTGAGAATAAAATGAAACTCTTTTTCCACAACGAAACAGGAAATGAACAAAAAGAAAAAGACCGAAAATAAA
>JAHWFO010008480.1:4781013-4808238 GCA_023313115.1 Rhysida immarginata
AACAGGTTGTATTTTTTCATTTTATTTTCGGTCTTTTTCTTTTTGTTCATTTCCTGTTTCGTTGTGGAAAAAGAGTTTCATTTTATTCTCAAGTTTATTATCATGATTTTCGGCACAATTAGAAATTTCTGAGAATGAGAAATCACTTGTGAATGTAGGAAGCGCAGATAGTTCTTTGTTTATTTTTGTAATTAACAATCCATCATGGATGACAAGCATTTCGTTACCTGTCAGCATATCAGGTGCTTTGTAAAGATAAAGTAATAGCTTCACCTCTACAAAATGTTGAATCATTAAAACGATTAATTGGTTGACTCGGGAAAAAAAGTAGTTATTAGCAATTTATTAGAAAACTGTGAGCGCCACCATCTTTGAATGACCATCGATGGTATACTTGCTCTATCGATGGTTGGCAACCATCGAAATTGCGATGGATCGAAGGCTAAAACCATCGATGGTTGTTCGATGCATCGCAGGGTACTACTCCAGAATATCTGCAACCAGATGAACGGAATGGTCCTTTATTTGAAACATCGATGTTTGCAGATACTCGATGTATAATTTTCCGATTATCGAACTTTCCATGTTTTATTTCTCAGGAAAAACACTAACTGTAAGGCCTTTTGTAAGCGGGATTGCGGTCAGTAGTCTAAAACAGACATAGCTTGCACTTAGTAAAATCTTCGCTTGGGTTCAATCGCTATTAAATATCATCGCAGACATGCAAATTTCAGACAGCTGGTCGCTGATGGTTTTATCTCTGGGAATGTACCACTTTGTTATGAGTACTTGCTACCAGACGTGGAAACCGTGCTGAAACGCGGAACCCTCCTCGAAATTCGACATGCAACAACCTGATAACTCTTTTGATATAACCATCTAATTCCTTGTGGCTAAGCCTATCCCTTTATCTGGATTTTTTTTTCTTTCCTCTTTCTCTGTTTAATAGGATACCTGCTCGAAACTAACTGCTATTTTGCTGCTGAATGTTTTTTGAAAGAACGTGGGTTACACGTCATTACAGGATGTCCTGTGAGTGATCAGGGTATTCTGCAAGGATGCGGCCAAGTGATCTATCAGGGTAAGGCATCTGGTTTATCTGACGTGAGTTTCAATTCGAGCAGTATTATTCAAATATTTTTATAATCAATCCAGGAACAACTGATAATGGCGAATCGGTCAAAAATTTTTGTTCGGACGAAACGCCTCTAACCTACGCAGAGGCCACAACCGACAAGTAAGTGAAAGTGTACATTTTATCATTATTCCTATCATCAGAATTCAGTGTACAAGGCAGTGGCAGTGAATTCTGTTATTTCTTAAACAGTGTCAGTCCGCGGAAGAGACGTCGCGAGGATGACGGAGTCCCTGTCAATGATATTTGTGAAATACAGGTATTTATTTGTTTAAACAACTGCCAATTTCGAGTTTTATGGAATACAATAATATTAACCTGGCATTTTGTCTTTTGATTTGCATTAGCAACCGGAGACGTTGTTCGACGAGCTAGAAAATTATTTGCATGAATTCGATGGACCTCCAGCAACTTTTGGTAATTATTTTTTTCTTCAGTACATGATTGTTAGAATACTTTTGTTTACATTTACTTATTGGAATAAACTACATAGATCTTTTTTTTTTTTTAACATAGATACGCCTTTAAATGCTGCGCTTCCAGTTTCGAGCTACTGCTTACCATCATTTGAATCGGCGGAGCTTGCGATACAACCTGGGGAAGTAAGTATTGTGAAATTGAATTTAATGCTGTAGTGTGAATCGTGAAACATTATCAAATTCTACGTAGTCGCTTATCTGTCATTTATTAGCATTGTATTCTTATGGTTTCTTTTCTATAGGTGATTGCTTTAGAAGATAAAGAAAATTTACCTGTGGCTCGGCGTTCTCGTGCTGCCCGTTCTCGAAAACCAAGTAAGTGTTAGATTTTTTTACTATCTTATATTATTATTTATAATATTATCAGTTTCTTCTCTAGTTTCATGTCGCCCTGATCATGTTCGGTTATTTAATGTTTTTAGGATCTACAAATGCTACTGGTTATACGGGTAAGAAAAGGGGCCCGAAGCCTGGACGTAAAAAGAGTAAAAACAGTAAAACGAAGATAAATTTAGTTGGTTTCCCCACTGATCCAGCATTTTTCATCGGTGGTGGTAAGTATTACTCAAATGTATTTAAAAGGTAATTTTATGCTGATGAATGACATATCCCAATGACTGTTGTCGTTCTGCTTTTTAGATGGCCATCATAGACTGATATTGCCCAAGCCAGCTTCCACTTGATGATGGAAACGCCGCCGAAATGTACGGAATCGTTTCGGAAATTCTTTGAATTCGAGTAACCGATTATTCAGATAGTCAACCAACTACGTCTATATATCCCATTCGAGAGTCCAGAGGATGTTGATAATATACCGTTCGATTAGTAAATAAAGATAATCTCCAACCACTAATATTTTTTAAGGGGCTAATTAATTCTAAAATTTTTTTTTATGCAGAGACAAAGTATTCAACGTTTACAACGAAAATACCACTTCTGGTTAAAATGATTATTTCTGTATGTAAAATGAATAAGAAATAAAAAATTATGTAAAAACTACTGAATTAAATTAAATTTAATTCTTAGTTAAATTTTAATACTGTTTTTGCGTTCTAATTTGTGTATCTAATAGAAAATGGATTTGAATGTTTATTTAAGATTAAAGTCATAAGCTTATCAAAGATTGATGCATTCTTTGGTTTAAGAGCCGGTTTCCAATAAGCCTGTGATAGAAAGTTGAAAATTAGATGAATCTTTTACATGAATCGACTCTTGAAGAGACTGAGAATCGACCGAAAATAGAACTGAATTTATGAACCAGCACTGAAAACAAAGACTTTTTTTTCCTTCGCTATACTCATCCTACTATTACAAATCGAATGTTTCGATTATTGGCAATCCTTAAAACATAATGTTCTTAGTTCTTAACCGGAAATTTTGAGTGAGGTTTTTTTTTTTTTTTTTTTTTTGGCCGCTTCTTAACCGAAATGCTATTATAGCGTTCGTGAGGCGTTCGGAAATGATTTTTTGGAGAAACTGGTGACGAATCATGGTGTCACAACCATACGCCTGAGAAAAAAGTCCAGTCCATGTAATGGAAGCATCCTGAGAGTCCCCAGTCCAAGAAATTTCGTGCTGCTCCACCTGCAGGTAAGCAGATGATCTCCGTCTTTTGGGACACTTGTGGCATAGTGCTAATGGACTGGCTTCCATAAGGAACAGCTGTCAACAGCCGTGTGTATTGTGAAACCCTTACAGGACTTAGGCGCAGGATTCAGCAAAGGGAAAATGGTCGAAAGTTCTCCTCGAGCACGACAATGCGCGGCCCCATACCAGGCTACCGTATTATTAGGCTATGGTCACGACTGCAACGTTGATATCACTGGGGTTCATTGTTATTCCACACCCACCAAATTCACCGCATCTCGCGCTAACTGATTATGCTTTGAAATAATAAATGATATTATAACTGGAGATAAGCCTACCAAGCATCAGGTAAAGATTTTTCTATCGAAAAATGGACGGAAAAATTCTGCGACCTGGGATCGAACCAGGAACCTCTTATGCTTTATGATTATGCTTTATTCGATAACATGAAGGAACCGCTGCGAGGTAAGAGGTCGGTAACAACGAAGAATTGCAGGCAGCTGTCCACGAAAGGGTGCGTAGTACGCTCAAATAATGGTTCCGTGACGCAATCACGAAGTTGCCAGGAAGGTGGCAGCGGTGTATTGTCGTCGGTGGGGAGAGATACCATCTACGAGAATTAACTCCCCTCGCAATAATCCCAAGTACATTAGCTCATGTGCAGTAATAAATAAAGTAAATAAAATCTACTATTGTAAATCATTTCTGAACTCCTCTCGTATATTCACAATCTCTGGCGGTGACTTGGCAACACTGTATTAGAGTTCAAGTGGCCCAAATCCCATTCAATACGCAGCTATATGTAATTCAATGCCATGCGTATTGTTCTTCATTAAACGCAATTTTATCACAAAAGAAACATGTCTTGAAAGTTTAAATAATTCAACTAACATAAGCAGATGCTAACGTATGAGGTACGAATTACACCTCACTTAATCTAGATACTTTACTTGTATAATTTATTTGGTATAACCAAGTGCTTCCGTGTCAAACATATCCCTTTATCTGAATGTTTTCTTCCTTTTTTCTATATTGTATAGGGTACATGTTCGAAAAAGACTGCCAACTTGCTGCCGAACTTTTCTTGAAAGAGCGTGGGTTAGTCTCAATCTCAGGATGTTCCGGCAGCCTTCAGGACGTTCTGGAAAGATGAGGCCAATGCATTTGTCAGAGTAAGGCATCTGTTTTAAAATGCTGCTATACCTTTTGTCTTATGCATATTGTATGACGTGTTTTCAGCTTCAAATAGAGCTGTATTACTCAAATATTTTTGTAATTATTCCAGAAACAAATTATAATGGCGAATCGGATGGAAATTTTTATTCGGACGAAACGCCTCCCACCAGCGCACAGATCATCGTCGACAAGTAAGTGCCTGTGGACCTTTTACGACTATTTCTTATTCACCACAATTCGGCATACCAGGCAGTAGCGGTAAATTCTATTATTATTTTAACAGTGTCAATCTGCGGAAGAGACTCCTGAAGATGACGGAGTCCAAATCAATGATATTTGTGAAATACAGGTACTCATTCGTTTAGATAACTGCCAATTTCGAGTTTTATTAATACCGTGATAACTTGACATTTTTTTATTTGCATTAGCAATTGGAGACTTTCGACAAGCACGAAAATTTTTTGCGTAAATATGATGGATCTTCAAAGATACACCACGGGTATTTTAGGAATCATTTCCATTTTGAGAAATCATCCCTGAGTAGAGACAGCAGAATGAAACGTAAACGAAACGTGTTATCGACGGAGGATAAGGTTATGGTTTTAGAGGCATTGCAATACAGGACAATGGAGGAAGTTTGTAATGAGTTCAATTTAGGTACCGGTAATTTAAAATTTCTTAATTATAACGTACGTTGTTTTTAAAATGATAACGATTGATAATTTGATGTTCAACATAGCGTATTCGACCATAAACAAGATAAAGAAGGACGAGGAAGAAATTTTGCAACTAGCATCCTGTGATGGTAACCCGAAAAGAAAACGGAAAAGAGAGAGCCTATACGAAGACGTGGGAGCTGCATTAATGCAATGGTTCCATCAAGCAAAATTGCACAACGTTCCAGTGAACGGATCAAGCCAGCTTTTAAAGGAAGCTGAACAAATCGCAATCACTCTTGGTTACGACAATTTCAAGCCAACGAACGTTTGGCTAGAGAGGTTAAAGCAGTGACATAATATCAAAATTTCCAAATACTCTGCCGAAAGAGTTGCAGCCGATTCAGTAAATGGTAATCACTGCAAGCAAAATGTTTTACCTGGAATCATCGATCATGATGAAACATATGTTACCAACGGACATGAGAAAGAAGGATTTATTTCCAACGCGGAGCATCCAGAGGGGAGTGTAATGCCAATGGGGGTTCCAGTGGAGGTTGTAGTGTCAAAAGAAGAATTTGAAGAATACATCAATATCGCTCTTGATTTGCATGATACACTGACCGATCAGGAAACCTTCGAACTGGTTGGTCTACTAAAACAGATTGTTTAAGAGGCAGTGTTTGCATAAATAAATTTGTTATAATTGGTAAAAAATGAATAAATGAGATGACTGTATTCATTAAAAAGTAACGGTTGTTTTTACATTTTTTCATCAGAATTATTGTCGCTATCTGATGGTTTGCACTTTCATCCCTGAAAGAGTTTCATGACTTTTATTTGACTTAAATAAATTTGCTTAACTATAATTGCTCATTATCTCTAGTCGTGTAAAGAGAAGGGAGAGGGACGGAAACTGAGTAATAGTAATTATTACTTTTAATAAATTCGGTGGTATAATTTTACAAATCAATATAAAAATATTCATCGATTCCAATCTTTAATAAAGCCATAAGCAAAATATTGAAATTCAGATAATGTCGGGTTCAATCTATTTCGGTTCGGGATGAAGGCCTCGGTCACTACTTGTTGAAAATGCCAATGGCGTCGAATTTGTGGGATGCACATCACCGCTACTGAAGATGGCGGCGACCCCTGGGGGTTTATTGGAGCGTTGCCCAGAACTATAAAATATATGAGTCAACCACCATAAACAATCAAAGAAATGTGAAAGCTACTGAAGCAATGAAATGGGACCACTTTTAGTTCTTAACGAGGATAGTCGGAATCTAAGAGAAAGATTAATCCTCAACTTAACGAAACTAATTGCTTTTAAGTTCACTATGCGTAGCAGTTAATGAATAATGTTTACAGTACCCTGAGACGGGGGCTCTAAAGCCGAGCGCGTAGGGTAACACCTGCCACACCTCTCAGAAATCTCATTTCGGCCGCTTGTACCCGCGATCGCACTCTTTCGGTCATTACCCAAGCCTCATGACCATAGGTGAGAATGGGGACAAAGATAGATTTGAAGACGGAGAACTTGGCTTTGTTACCCAGCTCGCGTTTCGTTACCACGGATCGCCACAGTTCACGTCTGACACAGCTTGCTGCACCGATCCGAGCATCCAATTCTTTCTCCTGCCGTCCATCACTCGTGAATGCAATCCCGAGATACTTGAATTTCTCCACCTGTCTAAATGAGGCTCCCCTAACATGGAGAGCGTACTGAGCAGGCTGTCTTGAAAGGACCAGAACCTCGGTTTTAGCCATACTGATCTTCATCCCAGCTTCTTCACATTTGGTGCAAACCGGTCTAGTGCATGCTGAAGGTTCGTGCGAGAAGACCCAAGGAGGACAAGGTCGTCAGCAAAGAGCAACCTCTCCACCAGGCAGTCGCCCACACAACCACGCTCATCGCCTCGGCTGCCCCTGTCTATCCAGTCCATAAAGATAATGAACAAGAGGGGCGACAGTACGCACCCTTGGCGGAGTCCAACACCCACGGTGAACGGTCTTGACTTAATGCCATTCATCCGGACACACATCTCAGAGCTTTTGTACAGAGACATGATAGCAACCAGATAATTTTTAATTAGATTTTTAATTATTTCTCGGTCTGTAATTAACGGAAACCACCAAGATCACAGGGAAGCTTGAAATGAATGACATGTAATCTATCGGCGTCAAGAAAAAAAATTTTCTACCGAGGAAAAATAGATATTCGCCTAATTAAATGCACTTGAGTAACTTGCTTGGTGGAATCGTGGGTTCGCTTAGCATAGGAGTAGCATTGGGAAATAGGCGCTTTTCGATTATATTTCATTATTAAATTTAATTTTCGTTCTTCATTTTAATTTCAATAAATAAAAAAGTTAATTTTAAGTCTGTATATGAATTTGTTTCATGTATACAATGAAAATAAAAACGTTTAAGACATGCTTGCTTATCCATTAAAACTTTCAAACTGACCCGTTTCTTAGATATTATTAAATAAAAAGTTAATTTTTGATTTAACATATCTTTTATGAAAGCGTATTCAGAATTTTTGCATGTTTATAAAGAAAATGAAAGCTTTTACTCGTGATGTTTGTTTAATTGTATAACTTAAAAAAAATAATTGTCAGTTTCTTATGTTCATAACTTAAAAATGAAAAGTTATCTTTTAACCCCTCACATTATTAAAGAAACTGTGATCAGGATTGTTATCGGTGTACCTTGAAAATAAAAGCATTTTAAACTTACATTTTGCTTATTTTCAAAATTGAAATAAAGCCACTTTCTTCGGTTAATTAAGCAAAATTCTTAATGATAATTAAAAACTTTAACGTTTACCTGGTGGATTAATAAAATCTGCAAAACACTTTTCATTAGTCTGATGCAGAAATAATTGAGTTTATTTATTTATTTTTTTTACTTTTATCTTGTATGCTGGTTTAATAACTCCTTAATCAACTAGATTTTTTAAATATTTATTTCAAGTTCCTATTAACAATCGCTATTATTTGTATCAACCCGCGGAATTGTTTTGAGGCTGAAAAATAAAACGCTGCTTAGTTGAGCCTAAGAAATATCTTGTAACAGGGCAAAGATGTTGAAAAAAATCCTTAAGCGCCATTCTCCTAGTTGTAAAAAAAAATATAGACGCTTGAAGAATGCTAAGAAATGTCCAAGACTAACTTGTGCTTATTTGCCTTGTTTACCATTCTTTTTTTTTTTTTAAGAAATTTCTCCGTGCTCAGCTAAATAATGTTATATTTTTAATCCGCAAAACATAAAATTATTAAAATGACTTTTAAATCAAATTAAAATTTGTTCGGCTTGGAAATTGTAAAAAAAAAAAAAATGTTTTTTGAAAATTTTAATTTTTGGCCTTTTATGAATTCAAAATAAATAGCAATTCGTTTCGCCATGGAGTTTAAAATGAAATGTAAATTAATTATAATCAACTGTCGGTTTTCTATGAATTTTGTTTTTTGTTATATTATTTTGTTGAAGTCTGAAGTTTCTTAATTTTTGTCAACATCATTTACTTCAATGTAATTTTATCAATGTAAGCTGATTGCCAAGCAAGTTACTCAAGTTCATTTAATTAGGTGAATATCTATTTTCCCTCCGTAGAAAAAAAAATTTTTCTTGACGCCGATAGATTACATGTCATTCATTTCAAGCTTCCATGTGATCTTGGCGGTTTCCGTTAATTACAGACCGAGAAATAATTAAAAATCTAGAATAAGTCTTAGCATGCTCCATAAAAATGCAGTTTAAGCAGCCGGCAGATTCCACCCATCCGTTAGGAGCGCTGCTTCAAGGTCACTACCATCGAAATGCTGAGCTGTCCATTCTATGTTATTCTATGGTTTTACTCCTAAACATAATACCTCAACAGCCTGCTTTTCAACTTTTTTCAACTTCTAATTTCAACTTTTTATTCTCGTAAATAAATATGTTATCTCGTAGGCTTGGATCTGTCAACACCTCCTAGAAAGAAAGCCTCACAACGGAAAAGTCATACATTGTTACATCATAAGTCGACCAAATTTAGGGCTTACTATTGGTAGAAATACGATCAACAATGGTCGAATTATGATGAAGTAACAATATGTGACGTTTCAGTTGTGAGGCTTTTCTTTCTAGGTGTTGGATCTGTAGACATGATCTCCTCTATTATTCCAGACAATGACGTATATTAAAGATAGACTCCGAAGCAATTGTTGTTACTAGAAGCATGGTCTTTAAATCCTCTGGTCTGTGCACTCGCGCAAATTCCATTGTTGGAGGTTAACAATTGAACTTTTGTATTTACCACGGTCTATAGATATTCATGGTCATCGAGCTTCGGCCATTTTCCATTATTTCGAGAAGCTAAGGAAAACAGATCGCGCCAGGTGCCGCATAGATCGCACTATTCCCGACCGCAATCTGCGATAGAGATTTTCATTGAAACTGAATACGAAAGCAAAATTTCTGTCTGCCGATAGGGTGGCGCTGCAGGCGCAGTTGGGCAGATTGTACATGCAGCGCCACTTTTCAATAGAGTTCCCGCCCTACCGGGAGCTGGAAACTTTAGCTTCATTTTAACAATGGAGCTCGATTTCGGCCACCGAGCTTCGGCCATTTTCCATTGTTTCGAGAAGCTAAAGAAAACAGATCGCGCCAGGTGCCGCATAGATCGAATCAGGGCCGACCGTGACCTGCGATAGAGGTTTTTCATTGAAACTGAAAATGAAAGTAAATTTTCTGTCTGTCGATAGGGCGGCGCTGCAGGCGTTTTTGGGCCGAATGTACATGCAGCGCCACTTTTCAATAGAGTTCCCGCCCTATTGGGAACTAGAAACTTTAGCTTCATTTTAACAATGGTGCTCGATGACCATGAATATCTATAGACCGTGACCGTACTGAAGAGTCGATTTCTGCCCCCTCTATTGATGACTTTGGCTACAGCTCAAACATGATAATGTATTTTAAGCTTAACAATGCATTACGTGTTCAGCAACAAATACTTAACATTAGCTGACAGTTTTGTTAGATTGTACGATCGTTAAAATACATTGTTAAGTTTGGGCTGTAGCCAAATCCAAGCAATAGAGGGGGCAAAAATCGACTCTTCAGTAAAACCAGCAATCCAATTGTTGACTCCAACAACGCAATTCGCGCGAGTGCACAGACCAAAGGATTAAAAGACCATTCTAGAAGCAAATTGGGAAGCTCCATGCCCAGAACTGTCATGGCCGATAGTGAGTGAAGATGATGCAAAACACATATGGCTAAACATGAGAGTAGCTGATTAATAATTCTTTCATACGCCGATCACGGACTGATAAGTTTATCTTTTCGTTTACTTTGTATTTGAAGTATTTTATTATATTTTATAAACCATTTTTCGATCATGGTTTCAATTTTAATTTCGTTTCGATCGTCTTTCAGTTATGTACCGTAAAATCTTGAATACACGCCCGGGCGTCTATTTGTTTCAATGGTCCGGACTCTCCGGCGATTAATCGACACCCGGCGTTTATTTGAGACCCGGCGTTAAAGGCTATTCACAATAACCGGGTATCTAATAGGGTGTCCCAAAACGATTGCGTAAAATTCCCTGACTTTTTCCGTTTGATCTTGCATTTTCCCTGACCAATTTTTCGTTCCAGTTCCGCATTTGCTTGCAGATTTTGTAAAATTCCCTGATTTTTCCCGCATACAAAAATTCCCTGACTTTTCCCGGTCGCTAGGCTTTAAATTACCACCAGGCTTTGTGTACTCTTAATCCATCTCCCGCCATCCACTCATCTTACAGTTCAGTCTTGCGTGCTTTGAAAGATTTGTTCCAAGAAACATCTGGTATTTCGTACAACCACCGGAAATGACAGCAGTAACAGTGTTTGTGCTTTTAAGGTGTCTCTTAATGGTTTCATGGATGCGACATTTATATGAATCTTATGGATGTAAAATTATATAAAAGTAGAATGAGTTAAATGAAGCGGCCAATGAGAAGGCATATACATGAAAAGACGTTTAATAACCTGAAAGTGAGGAAAAACGCCGGAATTTATATCGATGACCCAAAAAAGACCCGGCGTTTATCTATTTTTTACACTCCACCCGGCTCTTATTTGAGACCGGCGTGTATTCAAGATTTTACGGTATTTTCATTTTAGTTAGTATTTTTGATTTATGCTTGTGGAAAATGATTCTGATCTTTTTTCGTGTCTGTTTGTACAGTTGTACGCAGAACAACTTTGAGGAATGGTTTTGAATTAATTATTCCTTGGGCCCAAAATCTTCAAAAACAAAGCAGCCAGACAGCTAATTACTCCACGGCTCACTCCTGCCCAGAACTGTCATGGCTCAATAATTGAGTCTCAATTTGCTTCACTTTTTTGCCGCTGTTAACAATAGGATTCGGAGTCTATCTTTAATATACGTCATTGATTCCAGACCAATTCTTAGCGTATAAAATCAATACCGCCTACAGAGAAAGCCTGCTCACGGAAATGTCTTATATTATTAGATCACCTACGGTAGAGACAATTCCAGGCTTATTATTGGCAGAAATATGATTAACAATACCCTACCGTAGGTGATGTAACAATGTATGACGTATTCGCGCTCAGGCTTTGAGTAGAGGCACAGCCTTCAATGGCTGCATTCGGAGAACAGCCACTTTCCACTATTTCCACTTTGTCGTTCGATAAACCACTACCAGTGAATTCACGGCGTTCGGGATTCCACCGAGAATTCACTTTCTCCTCGATTTCTTTCCACTTTTCTGTCTGGCCTAAAAACAGTGGAAAAGTGAAAACGATGTACGATGCCGACGACCAATCAAATTTAGAGTAAAACTAAAACCAGACTGAGTTGCAAATGACAGCGATAGCATACTGCAAATTGTCTATAAAGGTTTAAAAAATGCCTGACAAAGTAAATTATTAAGTTATATACTTTATTTAGATAAAAGAAATTAATATAGGCTTTTTTTATGAACAAGATACGCTCATAATTTATTTTCATTTTGCTGAATTAATTTTTTTGCATTTTAGTTTCGCACGATTAGTGTTTCATTATTCCACCTTTTTTGTTTCATTTTATTTTATTTCTCGTTATTAATTTGAAACGAATTTTCAATGAAAGAATTTTCTTTGCTTTCCAAAACATAGCAGAATATTTTCTTCTTCCTCATCCTCATTGTGGGTGTCCTACATTTGCTCATTTAACCGACAATTCATATGATTTTGAGAAAATAATATTCCAAAAAAAGCGATCAGCGAACTCACATTCTCCATATTGGATTACTGGTCGAATCACCGAGAATTCACTGAGGCGTTCGAGACGTACGTGAATTCTCGACTTTTCTCGTGTTTCTCGGAGAATTCTCTGATTCTCGAGAAATTCACCAGTGGCTGTTCTCCGAACGCACCCAATGATAAGAGAAAGCCTGCCCATTTGCCTTGCTCCATTGTTCAAACTGCGTCTCAAAAATCATTCGAAAACAGGGTGATTTATCACCGCCTAGCGACAAAATTTAACATTGTTTCAGTCGTTTCATAGCCTATAACGATAGGGAACGGCTGGCCATTCACACCTTGACAAAAAAAATAACAATGTAAACCAATTTTTTATATGAAAAGTCAAATAACCTTTATTTAGTTTCAACATTTTTCATAATTTGACAACTTAAGCGCCTCTAACAATGTTAAATTTTGTCGCTAGACGGTGCTAAATCGCCCTGTTTTCGACTGATTTTTGAGACACAGTTTGAACAATGGAGCAAGGCAAATAGGCAGGCTTTCTCTTATCATTGTAGGCTATGGTAGAGACAACGCCTCCTAAAGATAAGGCCTGAGCGCGAAAACGTCATACATTGTTACATCATCATCCGAAGATACGTTTAATCGCATTACTACCAATAATAAGCCCTGAAATGCAATTAAACGTATCTTCGGATGATGATGTAACAATGTAAGACGTTTTCGCGCTCAGGTCTTCTCTTTAGGAGGCGTTGGTAGAGGTGGTGTTGATAAATTAGTGTATATGCTATTCATTGTTAAAAGACGATCGTCGAAGACGCACCTAATGAGAAAACACACACAAAGTATTGTTAATTTATAGGGCAATTGGTTAACAAGTCTTCACGCTGGCCAAATTTTTATATCTTTTTTGAATGAATCAAGGATTAAATTAAAAACTAGATAAAATAATTCATGTTAGTTTCATTCGCTAATTTAAACTGACAACGGTGCGCTTAAGCGTTCGTGTGGGAATACCAAGTGCTAAATTTTGTATAGGATTTAAACAATAGATATCAGCTTTTAAGGTTGGGTCTGAAGTAATAATGGAGGTCATGATCTGTTTCGATCTGGAAGCGAAAAAGTCACCTGATCAACTGGGTGCTAGCAACACCTCCTAGAAAGAAAGCCTCACAACTGAAAAGTCATATATTGTTATATCATCGACCAAATTTAAAGCTTATCATTGGTAGAAATGCGGTTAACAATGGTCGAAATATGATGATGTAACAATGTATGACGTTTCAGTTGTTTGACTTTCTTTCTAGGAGGTGTTGGTGCTAGCAACAATCCAACCTTCAATGTCTCCAACTTGGATGCTAACAATCAGTGTTTTTCCTTTCACAATTGGTCAGGTGACTTTTTTCGCTTCCAGGCCTTATCATGGCTGAAAAAAACAGGATGTATGACTCCTATGAGTCGTGCGTGAGTTTTTTTTCAGTGGCGCCTTCTGGATTCTTAAGTGAATAATACAATAGCCAACAGAGATAACAAAGATAACATGTTATTGTTGGCTCCCAGGTAGCAGAATGACGTGAAAATTCACGTCATTTGTTGATCATTTCCGTTATTATTTCGTCAAGGTCAACTTGCAACGTCACTTTCACGTTTTTCATTGGTGTGCGTGTTCCATGATACGTACATGAAATTTACAGACGTCTTTAATCGGTTTAAAAGAACGTCCTTATTACCATTTTATAGATGGTTCCATTAACGTGATTTGAACCTATAAATATACCTATTTTGTCTAATAATAGATATATACATTAAAAAAAACATTATCTTTTTCTAAATATATAAATAATAAATTTATAATAGTTATGCATTATATTGTGGTCATGTTCAATCCTTTTATGATATATATTTTATACGTTTTATGCAGAATTATTATTTTCGTTATTACACATTCGCGATTATTTTAATAAGATTGACACAATGATCATTTTGAAAACATGAAATCTTATTTTAATAAGATCGTTAACGGTCTGCCCGTATGAAATAATTCTTCCGCCTCTATCGCCTAAATCACAACAACAGTTGGCGTGCATCCCTTGTTTTACAGAGGTCAGTGGTCACGTGCGACTACGGTATTGTGGGAAATTTAGTGAAAACCGTTTGAGAGATGGCGGGAAGATTTCTGCCATCATGAATCGTCTGTTTCATTTTTTTAGTCACTTAAAATGTACCACGTGGAATTAGAATATGAAGGAGGAGTTTCGTCATTTATAGAAATTGGTTATCATCAAGAAAACGTGAGGTGTATTGGCCTAATTATAAACGGATTCGAAATACCAGTCCGCACTTTTGAAAGAAGAGGAGCCAAACGAGGATACAAGGAGAGTGCATGCGATTACAAGACATTTTTGTATTACAGGTAATGTAATTGTAAAAATTAAAATAAAAACGCGTCAAATATCCTGCTTATATTATAATGTATGACTATTTTTTAAGTGGCAAAATTGCAGTGATACCGTGGTGTTAGGATTTTAAAATTAATAAAAATTAAATTTTTCTTTAATTCATTTTAAATTTTAAACTCGTTTGAAATTCAGTTCGGTTTTGTTTCTATGCCCATTTAAATTACTGGTTCGCTGCCTGATTTCTCTAGAAAATGAATTAAGTTTCTATATTATATATAGAGAGAGCAGTATATGGCACAAATGATTTGTAATTGGTATATAAATAATAATTTATTAAATAATACATCTTCTTTAATAGATAATTTGGAAGAGGCTAAGGCAAACCAAGCATTATTCACATCTGATATTCAAAGTGAGGCTGATGAAATAAACAAAGCTTTTTTGAAAATATAAATCAGTCAGATTCAGAAAGTTCGATTCATTCAACTTCATTAAAGTAAGTATTTACCATATAAAGCATACTTTAATAAGTAATGAACGTAAATTCATAAAAACATTGTTTTAGAGGCCCTAAGAATAAAGACAACTGGGAAACGTGCGTTTCATGAAAAATTACAAAAAAAATTCAGACCTGCAAAGCTTTTCCCTGTTCCTCCTCCAAGGGATACTGAACCATTTCTGAATCCTTCACAAACTGATTGAAATTTCTTCACTCATTGCATTGGTAAGTAGTTTTGAAATATATATTTGTCAAAATATAATTTTTAAAGAATAATTTATATTGACATAAGCAATTTATTTTTAGATAGTATGCTTTATAGTATTGATAATTCATGCTAAGAGTATCTCTGCCCATTGCTGTCAAGAGTATTTTTTATTCATTTATATTTTTAATTAATAACTATTATTTATTGTATTCCAGGGTTCCTGTGTCTTGTCCTTCTCTAAATATATATACGTTCACTATAGTTAACTAACAATTGTTCCATGTTTTTTTTTAGTTTGTGCAATTTATAATAATAAAATGTTATCTACTTTATTATAGATGATTTGACACCCCCGAGATCAGGTGCACAGAACTCGGATGAAGAAAATCATTACTCTAATTTTAAAGGTTAAAAATTTAATATTTAAATTTTTTTGCATATCCTTGTCCATCATCATTGTTTAACATTTTTAAAGTACAACTTTCACAAAAAATTATTACTCATTAGTCTGTATGAATGACATTCAATCAAAATTATTATTACTTCTTTTTTTTTTTTTTTAAGAAAACAGCAGCCATATAAAAAATAAACGAAAGTGTTGCTGTTTCTTTGATTAATACTTTTTAAAATCTTAAGGGTCGATTTGAAGTGTTTTTATATTTGTATAATTGAACACTATTTGATACTGAATTATTTTCTCCATACAAGGATGTATTCATGAAAATTATTTCACTGTTATTTGAAAATTTGACTGTGTGAAAAATATTACAATTTAGAAATGTATGATTTACAAACTGAGACAAATAAAAAATACATTTAAAAACTATTTTTGCATTTTTATTTTTTATTTTTGTGGGTATTCAAAATGAAATTCTGATATAATAATGTTTGATATTAATGGAATTATGATAGACTCATTTTGAATAAAACTTTAATAATGAAAGAAATAATAAATTAAATAAAGTTTATACTTAAGAAATTTCTTAAGTTGTGATATATACTAACGTTTTCGAACTTTTAGCTCGTCAGTTAAATGTTAAATAAAAAAAAGTTAAAAGTTAAATTTAAAAAAAACGTTATTTGATTTAATTTTTTTCGAATTTGATTTAAATTAAAAAAACCTTAGTAAATATGTCACAACTTCAGAACTGGTGATATATAACGTTATTATAATGTAATTATTAAAAATACCTATTATTACTGGAATGACAATACCGAAACGTTTGGTTTCGCTTCGCATGGTTTCTGTTTATAGAGCTGTTAAGAGGAGAAAAGCATCCCAGGTAGCAGAGAACGTTGTTGTGATGTGATTGCTTGGTCACCTACGACGTTACTGTAACGTGAGTTCAGACGTCATAATATCGTTTTTATGTCTCATCATCTAGACGTCTAAACTAACGTCGTATAACCAGTAAAGAATGACGTGAATACAACGTGTTTTTCATGTCGAGTTAATTCGTTAAGAATTGGTGATATACAGGGTGTAAATTTTAAGTTGACAAAGCAGAATAACTCGAAAAATAAGCTTCACACGAAAAAATGCGTATAATCCAAAGTTGATTATTTTCGAGGGGGCATCTGCTGGTGCTAAAATTAGCCCACCCCCCCCGGCCCCTGGGGGTGGGGCGGGGGGCAACTTTAAAATTTCAAATGGGAACCCCTATTTTTTATTGCAGATTCAGGTCCTACATAAAAAACTACGTACATTTTGTCTGAAACATTTTTTTTTATTTTTGGTAGATGGCGCTGTAATTCAAGAAAATCCATTTTCTCATTTTTGCGTGGAAATAACTAATTTATTATTCATTTCGATTCCTACATTGTTTTAACTACAATGTAATTTGAAGACATTTCGTCAACAAACAAATAACGTAAACATTGGCATTTTTTTCAGAATGTTTACATTTTAAATTCTGATCTTTAGAAGAAAAGATTGTAATTTTTCAACTGTTTTTGTGAGTGTACAACGCCGTATTGCTTTTGAATTTACATTATGAATTATCTTTCTGTGGAAGAAAAAATTGAGATGGTGTACATTTATGGAGAAAGTGGGAGAAATTTTGATAATGCAGTCGCGCTTTATGCTCAGCGTTTTCCTGGCCAAACGCGATCACGGTCTTCTTTTGTTCGAGTTATTAAACAATTTACTGCGGAAGGTAGTGTGAACCAGAAAAAAAGAACCCGTGCAGCTACTGTTTGTGGAGAAAACAATCAAGTGTCAGTCCTAGCTGCTGTGGCTCATAATCCACATGCGAGCACAAGAGAAATATCAAGGCAATCAGGAATTTCACATATGAGTGTTTGGAAAATGCTGAAGCTCCACAAATTTCATCCATATCATGTATCTATGCATCAGGAACTACATGGCAATGACCACCAAAACCGTCTAACGTTTTGTCACTGGGCACTTCAGCAGATGCAAACAAACCAACATTTTTTTGCACGAGTTCTTTTCTCCGATGAGTCAACATTCACAAACCACGGGGAAGTTAATCGACATAACATGCATTACTGGAGTGAACAGAACCCACACTGGATTCGAGAAGTCAACCATCAGCGACCTTGGTCAATTAATGTTTGGTGTGGGATAATTGGCGATAAACTTATCGGTCCATATTTTATAGACGGTAATTTGAATGGCAACAAATATCGTAACCTACTTGAAAATGAACTACCAGATCTACTTGAAGACCTGAGTATTGAACTTCGACAACACATGTGGTTTCAACATGATGGTTGTCCAGCGCATTATTCATTAGTAGCGCGCGAAGTACTACATCGACTTTACCATGGTCGCTGGATCGGCAGGGAAGGTCCTGTGAATTGGCCAGCCAGATCGCCTGACCTTACATCGCCAGATTTTTTCTTATGGGGTTACCTCAAAGATATCGTTTATAAGGAAACGCCAACCACTCGCGAAAACATGATTCAAAGAATAAGAGATGCTTGCGCTGCAATTACACCAGACATGTTATCAAGATGTGTTCAGGAATTTACAAAACGAGTCAATAAATGCATCGAAGTTGGAGGTCATCAATTTGAACATTTAATTTCATAAAACGGCGAGATGCAAGGGATTTAAGGACAACAAGCAGGCCGAAAGTGAGAGGCGAGGGGACTCACTGGAAATACAAGCACCCCGAAATTCATTTACTTGCAAGTATTTGCAAATAAGAAAAAATAAAACGAAAACAATCGGTCCTTTTAAGGACCACCAAATCTTAAACGGGAATAACTTCATCTTTACACAGTCTTTTACTTTTTTACTCTGTTAGTTAATGAGTTCACTCGTTAGTACGTAGGATGTTCGGTTAGTTAGTTAGCTAATCAGTTGATTTGTTTGATAATTATAAAGTTGTGTGGCCTCATGACCACGAAACAAAACAAAATTATCCTAATCCGCGGCAAAAAATAATAAAATAATAACTTTGCGGCAAAATTTACGAAGTAAATAAGTATTTTTTATTTCTCCGTAACCATTTCCACGCAAAAATGAGAAAATGGATTTTCTTGAATTACAGCGCCATCTACCAAAAATAAAAAAAAATGTTTCAGACAAAATGTACGTAGTTTTTTATGTAGGACCTGAATCTGCAATAAAAAATAGGGGTTCCCATTTGAAATTTTAAAGTTGCCCCCCGCCCCACCCCCAGGGGCCGGGGGGGGTGGGCTAATTTTAGCACCAGCAGATGCCCCCTCGAAAATAATCAACTTTGGATTCTACGCATTTTTTCGTGTGAAGCTTATTTTTCGAGTTATTCTGCTTTGTCAACTTAAAATTTACACCCTGTATATCACCAATTCTTAACGAATTAACTCGACATGAAAAACACGTTGTATTCACGTCATTCTTTACTGGTTATACGACGTTAGTTTAGACGTCTAGATGATGAGACATAAAAACGATATTATGACGTCTGAACTCACGTTACAGTAACGTCGTAGGTGACCAAGCAATCACATCACAACAACGTTCTCTGCTACCTGGGATGCTTTTCTCCTCTTAACAGCTCTATAAACAGAAACCATGCGAAGCGAAACCAAACGTTTCGGTATTGTCATTCCAGTAATAATAGGTATTTTTAATAATTACATTATAATAACGTTATATATCACCAGTTCTGAAGTTGTGACATATTTACTAAGGTTTTTTTAATTTAAATCAAATTCGAAAAAAATTAAATCAAATAACGTTTTTTTTAAATTTAACTTTTAACTTTTTTTTATTTAACATTTAACTGACGAGCTAAAAGTTCGAAAACGTTAGTATATATCACAACTTAAGAAATTTCTTAAGTATAAACTTTATTTAATTTATTATTTCTTTCATTATTAAAGTTTTATTCAAAATGAGTCTATCATAATTCCATTAATATCAAACATTATTATATCAGAATTTCATTTTGAATACCCACAAAAATAAAAAATAAAAATGCAAAAATAGTTTTTAAATGTATTTTTTATTTGTCTCAGTTTGTAAATCATACATTTCTAAATTGTAATATTTTTCACACAGTCAAATTTTCAAATAACAGTGAAATAATTTTCATGAATACATCCTTGTATGGAGAAAATAATTCAGTATCAAATAGTGTTCAATTATACAAATATAAAAACACTTCAAATCGACCCTTAAGATTTTAAAAAGTATTAATCAAAGAAACAGCAACACTTTCGTTTATTTTTTATATGGCTGCTGTTTTCTTAAAAAAAAAAAAAAAGAAGTAATAATAATTTTGATTGAATGTCATTCATACAGACTAATGAGTAATAATTTTTTGTGAAAGTTGTACTTTAAAAATGTTAAACAATGATGATGGACAAGGATATGCAAAAAAATTTAAATATTAAATTTTTAACCTTTAAAATTAGAGTAATGATTTTCTTCATCCGAGTTCTGTGCACCTGATCTCGGGGGTGTCAAATCATCTATAATAAAGTAGATAACATTTTATTATTATAAATTGCACAAACTAAAAAAAAACATGGAACAATTGTTAGTTAACTATAGTGAACGTATATATATTTAGAGAAGGACAAGACACAGGAACCCTGGAATACAATAAATAATAGTTATTAATTAAAAATATAAATGAATAAAAAATACTCTTGACAGCAATGGGCAGAGATACTCTTAGCATGAATTATCAATACTATAAAGCATACTATCTAAAAATAAATTGCTTATGTCAATATAAATTATTCTTTAAAAATTATATTTTGACAAATATATATTTCAAAACTACTTACCAATGCAATGAGTGAAGAAATTTCAATCAGTTTGTGAAGGATTCAGAAATGGTTCAGTATCCCTTGGAGGAGGAACAGGGAAAAGCTTTGCAGATCTGAATTTTTTTTGTAATTTTTCATGAAACGCACGTTTCCCAGTTGTCTTTATTCTTAGGGCCTCTAAAACAATGTTTTTATGAATTTACGTTCATTACTTATTAAAGTATGCTTTATATGGTAAATACTTACTTTAATGAAGTTGAATGAGTCGAACTTTCTGAATCTGACTGATTTATATTTTCAAAAAAGCTTTGTTTATTTCATCAGCCTCACTTTGAATATCAGATGTGAATAATGCTTGGTTTGCCTTAGCCTCTTCCAAATTATCTATTAAAGAAGATGTATTATTTAATAAATTATTATTTATATACCAATTACAAATCATTTGTGCCATATACTGCTCTCTCTATATATAATATAGAAACTTAATTCATTTTCTAGAGAAATCAGGCAGCGAACCAGTAATTTAAATGGGCATAGAAACAAAACCGAACTGAATTTCAAATGAGTTTAAAATTTAAAATGAATTAAAGAAAAATTTAATTTTTATTAATTTTAAAACCCCAACACCACGGTATCACTGCAATTTTGCCACTTGAAAAATAGTCATACATTATAATATATAAGCAGGATATTTGACGCGTTTTTATTTTAATTTTTACAATTACATTACCTGTAATACAAAAATGTCTTGTAATCGCATGCACTCTCCATTTCTCCTCGTTTGGCTCCTCTTCTTTCAAAAGTGCGGACTGGAATTTCGAATCAGTTTTATAATTATGCCAATACACCTCACGTTTTCTTGATGATAACCAATTTCTATAAATGACGAAACTCCTCCTTCATATTCCACGTGGTACATTTTAAGTGACTAAAAAAAATGAAACTTACAGACGATTCATGATGGCAGAAATTTTCCCGCCAACTCTCAAACGGTTTTCACTAAATTTCCCACAATACCCTAGGCTAGCCCAATACCCTACCCTAGTCGCACGTGACCACTGACCTCTATAAAACTAAAGCACTAGTATTATCTAGTGCTTTATATAAAACAAGGCATGCACGCCAACTGTTGTTGTGATTGAGGCAATAGGAGCGGAAGAATTATTTCATACGGGCAGACGGTTAACGATCTTATCAAAATAAGATTTCATGTTTTCAAAATGATCATTGTGTCAATCTTATTAAAATGATCACGAATGTGTAATAACGAAAATAATAATTCTGCATAAAACGTATAAAATATATATCATAAAACGAATGAACATGACCACAATATAATGCATAACTATTATAAATTTATTATTTATAAATTTAGAAAAAGATAATGTTTTTTTTTAATGTATGTATCTATTATTAGACAAAATAGGTATATTTATAGGTTCAAATCACGTTAATGGAACCATCTATAAAATGGTAATAAGGACGTTCTTTTAAACCGATTAAAGACGTCTGTAACTCGTCATGTAGGTATCATGGAACACGCACACCAATGAAAAACGTGAAAGTGACGTTGCAAGTTGACCTTGACGAAATAATAACGGAAATGACCAACAAATGACGTGAATTTCACGTCATTCTGCTACCTGGGATGGCAGCCCATCGCAAAAATTACGAATTCTTTTGAATTTTTTGATTAAAGTATTTTTTATTATTTTATTGAATTAGTTTATTGAAATATGTAATATTAAAATTACATACGATTCTTTAAATAATTTAAATATATACGTATAAAGTTTTGCTTTAAAAATTACATTTAAAATTACATTAAAAGATATCAAAATGAAAATGGAAAAGATTTCTTAAATCATTTCTGTACAGATGATCTAAATTATATTGTAAGTTTCAAATAAATCGCAGTTGTTTTTGCCTCCTAGCAATATCTCAACAATAATCATTAGCCTATGGACAGCGATTCCCCTTTTCCTTAAGCAGACGACAGATGTTAGTTTTCATGCAAAAATCCAGAGGTTGCTCTGAAATCAAACTTGCTGGGGAAGTATAGGGAGTCGTCCATCTTGTTTCTTTCATCCATGGCCTTATCTCGTCGGCCTCGGATCTGTTTATTGTGATGTCAGAAATTATGTTACAAACATTAAATATGAAAAAAGATGGCTTCATAAAAATTCCAATAATGAGACCTATTACATCTTAGATAAATAGATTCAAATGAAAGACTAAAAATTATTGTTTTTTTAAATTTATTTTTTATACTTCACTTTTATTTTCTTTATTTCTGTTAAAAGGATAGTTATTATATAAACATAACAAAGAATTATTTCAAATAAACTTATACCCATAATTCAACGGCGAGTTGTCACTGAAAGCCGGAATTCTGCGGACTCTACCTTTGGAAAGTGGGTAAATCCAAAATCTTGCGCAACGGCGAAAACTGGCGGCGCAAAAATTAAACACGCTCCACTTGTCGCGATGCGGTAAGTCCAAATTTTTTTGATAGCAACTGTACCTCTCAGGATCCGTTGGAAGTCTAAAGAACGAAAGGCGCTTTACACCACGACGTTGGGCAGATAATTTTGCATCACACCACTGACCAGACATGCTTGACAAATTGACAATTTCTATGATGGTTTTCGCTCGTCGATTTGATCATTGCTAAACTTTGAACATTTAGCGAAACTTATAATCGAAACTATGACGTCGTCGTCGTCGAATTCGTTACAGCGCCATCTGAACATATCCAATGAAACACCTAAGAGTCCGTATTACATGAAAATTAAGTAAATGACATGTCTCCCTATTGAAAGTCTCCGGGCGGCGATCGTCTCTGGTTGCACGTTTCTATTCTCCATATTTACTGAAGGAACTAACCATAATAATATATGTTGCATCACTCGAATTTACTTTCTTCATTTAACAATAATTCTAAAAGGACTAGTTTTCCCAATGTAATCTAAAAACAATGTGTAATACTAAGATGATCGGAAAACACATCTATTTCCCTCAGGGTAGGGGAGGACTACATCTCTGACCAAACGGAACGTCTTCGTTCGGTCCAAGCATAGCAACAACTCTCTCAGAACTCGTAGAAAATTGTAATCGTCTAGGTGACGCCCAAAAGGTGGTTCCTAATTACGTTATTAGTTTTTTGAATTATTTAAAGATCATAATTGGTTGGTAAACTGAGAATTATCCCCTCTCTAGATGTCAATTATTGCCAGGTGACAGCTCCGATGGAAACCATGGCTGCTCCTGAACTTCGGAGGACGTCTCGGGAAGGCGAAACCCCTCCTGCTCGTCCCTCGTCGCAACAATCTAAGACGGTGGCCATGAATCACGCTTCCTGTAGGGATCTCAAATTCTCTGTCTCCCCTTTCGACGGAGTGAAATAACCAATAACTGACAATAACCTTTTCTGAAGTGTTTATAAAATATTCTCTTATGCGTCGTTAAATATCCGACAAGTTCAAAGAAAGCGGGTAGACTAAACAACTCGAAAAAGGTTGATAACAACTCGTTATGAGAACCAAAGTAATTACTTATGTGGAAAGGGAAAAATGTAATAAGAGTAGAAAATGTTTAAATTCGCTAACATGACATTCCCTTAAAATAACTGACATTCCTAGCTTCTACTCAATTAACTTTGAAATTCAAAGATCTAATTACATGTAATTTTTTCTAAAATCAATCATAAAAGTTTTCAAAAACTGGGCCCCACAGCTTGATCCAGCCTTGATCTTTATAACAAGAATTTTATTGCATGTGATATTTTTAATAAAAAATGCAGTTCTCGTTTTACAGATTATTGTTTACTTTTTCTCTTCTTTCTGTTTTTTTTATATATATATAATTCATTTTTCTCTTTCATGTTAATTGAATCTTCCTCTTTCTTTCCTCCATTAATCCCGCTGTGGGCTCTGCCTGTTGGGGGACAAATCAGGCCTCTTCTCACGGTTTGTCCGAGACGAAGCTTCCTGGTTGTTCTTACATTATTGTTATTAAACATATATTACTGCACATAGTTATTACATATATTAGTTTCGGTTCGGAATTTTATTATCACTACATGAGCTTTCCAGATGAATGCTGCTGCGCTTCAGTTTAAAGACGACGACGCCAAATAGAAGATGGAAGAATCTGGAATTGCAAAAAACAACACCGATAACAACGTCGACGTGAGAAATGCGACAAGCTAAAACTACTTCTTTGAATGTTCACATGAACTTATTTATTTTAACAAAATTTCAATTTAATGCTAATTTCGAATGATGTTTGCCAAACTAGTTTTTCTTGATTGGTTGGAGAATAAATTTCAATGTATTATCTTATTGCAGGGCCTCAAATAGTGCATCAGTTGATTCAGTTGGTTTAACGCTGACACTGACTATTTTAGTACCAGACTCCGCGATCATTCTCTTTTCACATGTTCTAATGTTCAACTTTTGCAATAGCAAACGCTAAGGAAATCCCATCTCTTCTGCACAGGAAATGAATTTCGTTAAGTAAACAGTTTATGTGTCAGCAGTTCCTGCTTTGTCGCGCTTCAAGTTTAAAAAAAGACTAGAGAGATCCCGTCAAAACTTGACGGTAAACAACTCATCTCCATCTTGTTTACCCTGTAATGTTGTTTATTTTTATCGTCATTAATTGTTTACGTAATTGTTGTTGATTTGATCTCAATGGTAGCAAAGCTGTTGATTGTGACGCCATTGTGGAGAGGATTGTTTGGTTTGCTAGCGTAAGCATTTCCAATTGTAAATTAGCACTAATTTATGGTAATAATGGACAGCAAAACTAAATTTGACAAATCTACAGACTAAGACCTTTCATTTAAGACCAAAATTAATATTGTAGATGCAGTAGTTTTCATCAACGAACTGTCGAAAGAATCACCCTTGCAACTTAAATATACAGGGTGAATACAAAAGTCTGAACCCCCCCCCTTTTATTTTTTGAACCGAAGCAGATATGCCAATTTTGATGAATCCAATGAATAGGAAGTTGTGGGTGGCCTATCCCACGGTGCGCTTTTCATCATCCCGAATATGCAAATTAGGAAACATTCAAAATTTATCTCAAAAACCGTAAGGGATAGAGAAAAAAACCCAATTGCAAACTTGTTCAGCATAAAAAAACAAACAAAACAAAGAAAATCATCCAAATCGGACCAACCAATCACCCACAATCACGTGGTGAACTGTTTGTAGCTTACAAACAGTCACACTGCACAAACAAATTACTTCAAACAGTTTAAAAAAAAGTTAATCAACAAAATGGTCGATGTGACGACCGTGGGCACCATAACACAATTGGGCACGGAACCTAACTGACGTCAAAACATCGGCAAGCATGGCTGGTGTCACTCCTCGGCACGCTTCCTGGATTAGTTGAACCAGATCCTCCAGTGAGGCGGGCTGCGTAGCATAAACCTTGTCCTTCAGGTATCCCCACAAGAAAAAGTCAAGTGGTGTAAAATCAGGGGAGCGGGGTGGCCAACGAACTGGTCCTCCTCGGCCAATTCATTGTTGTTCAAACATCTCACTTAGACGCTCGCGAACGACCAACCCGTAATGTGGAGGAGCTCCATCATGCTGAAACCACGTGCGCTGATACGAGGCCAATGGCAAATTGTCAATGAAGTCTGTGACTACTACGTTGAGAATTTCAGCCCGATAGCGTTCTGCAGTCAGTGTTCCATCGTAAAAATACGGTCTAACCCCAGTGTCATTGTACAATCCACACCAAACATTGATTCTCCAGTTCACTTGATGAGTTGCTTCTCGCAGACATCGTGGGTTTTCGTCTGCCCAATGATGATGGTTGTGCCTGTTGATAACTCCATCCCTGGTGAACTGGGCTTCATCTGTCCACAACACCTCATGAATGAAGTTTGGATCGACAATCGACAATCGAACAGTGAAGTGTACATTCGTTAGGATGGGACGAAAGCAGCGCTTTCACAAAGCTCATCTAACCAGAATAAACACCAAATGAAATACACTGAGGTAGTCAAGAAGCCTAACCAACCCAAGCGGTCTTCCATATTATACAAAAAAGAAAATAAGATTGACGATTGTCAGAAACAAAAAAAAAAACAAACGAAATAAAAAATAAAAAATACAAGGAAAAAATAAGATTATCACATCTTGATGTCAAGAACGTGCCTCGGTTTACGATACTTCGTATGCCAGTTTATATTCATTGAGTTCTCCAGTATCCCTTTCACAAGCTTATTGTCGTGAGTCTTCATCTTCTGTATCATAATCAAAAGGAGATCCTGTATAAACTTACCGATATGGGCCGTGTTTAAATCGAGGTGGATGGATTGGTTTGGATTGTCATCCAGGCAGGTAAGTAACCAGTTGCAGAAGGCGGCCCTAGCAACATAATCCAATGGCAGTAACTCCTGGTGACAATGAATATGGTATGGGTGAAAATGATGTCCGTGTAGAATGTTGAGAACAATTCTCTGATGGCACCCAACATCTGCAGCAATTGCTCTGCTGCTTGTGTGGGGATTTGCAACAACTGCAGCCAGAACTAGTGTTGTTGTATCCTCGTCGCCTTGTGCCCTTGGTCGTCCTCGTTCTGCATT
>JAHWFO010008480.1:4826056-4862115 GCA_023313115.1 Rhysida immarginata
TATTATTATTATTATTATTATTATTATTATTATTATTATTATTATTAATAGCAGAGGTACCCGACGTTGCCCGGGATAATTACACTTGTAGGGAAAGAGAACAATCTGAGAAAATTAAATTATAACTCCCAATTGGTTAAATAATAACTCAATCAATACAACGCAGAGCAAAGGAACCAGGGCCGTACCCAGCCCCCCGAAAAACAAAGTCAATAACATTTCTATTCAGGTATAAATAAATTACATTAAAATCTCTACAACTTAAACAGTAGAGATGATACATTTTTATTCAACTTGCTTTTCTGTAGGTTTGTTTATCCGTCAAATCTTGTAACCAATATTAGACCAACTTCCCGATAAGCTAGAGACCTGAAATTTGATACACCTACAGAGGACCGATGACAATGCATGTTATAGGAAACATTTTTCAAATCGGGTCACTGGTTCGTGTTCTAGGGCATCAATTCATTTCAGTCGTCTCTTCCTAAGTCGTAGGAACGAGTGTTATACGAATTGCTTAATTGTTTCGACCAAACAATTAGTTTTTCAAATTGTTGAAGCCGGCTTGACGAGATATAATAATAAAACATTATAAAAGCGTGTTTTGAAAAAAACCTTTTTCCCCCTCTTATCTTGTATTATGTGAAGTTTATTTAATAGTGGTGGTTAATTTAATCATCTTTGATTATCGTTTTGAGATATTCTGGAGAAATGTCACAATGAATTTATTGGTTGGTATTAACGTCCCTTTCAACTACTATGTCATATCAGGACAGAGTTATAGGGGCCACAAATTTTGGCTTGCAAGAGTTCTTTAACGTGTAGCCGGCAAACCACTACACGGGACCAACGGCTTTACTACCCTGCTGAAGGAAGTGCGTGATCTCAGGATTCCCCCCTGAAAAATCTTCGTCGTCCTCGACCGCGATCGAACCTGCGCCTTCGGGCATCAGAGGCGATCACTCAACCGCTGAGCCACCGAGGCCGATGACAATAAATTGATAATAATTTATGTAAACGGATTTAATTATACATGTACCATTATTCAACAAATCGACATTTAACTTATTATATAGATTAACTCTAGAGTAACTCTAGTTCAGAGGACGGGAAATCGTCTTCCCCCCCCTTTCCATTCCCCGTTTCACTTGAGACGCGAGTGAGAGAGAGAAACGTGGGGGGAGGGGGAGCGAACGAAAAAATGTCACGTTGTAATGCTTAGAAGAGAGAGAGAGAAGCGATTGAGAGCGTGAAAAAACGGTGCTACGGTGGCCCGCACTATCACGCAATGTAATTTATGAACGAATAATACGAAGGCTTTTTCTACTACATGTATTTCATTAGAGAAAAGTGGCTTGAAAGTTAAATTCACGAACATTTCGCTGTCAATACATGATCCCACGCTTTCTTATCCATGCTTTCCTTCTAACTGGATCACTTGGCGCTTTAAAGAGTTTAATATTCGGATCATACAACTTATAACCCGTTTTGCAATTCATTACAGAAGAAGTTTTCATTTTTCACGGATTGTTGGAAACAAAAATCTTAAAATGTTTGAGAAAAAGTTCAGTCGGTAAGTAGAAAACCTTATCAATCCATACTGAGCGATAGAATTTTTCCCCACTACACTGTTCGCAGCGCCGCTCTGTCGGCCAGAGAAAAAAATGTCAAAGCTCTTAACATGGGATTTTCCAACCTGTATGGAGCATAATCTCGTGACGTCGTAGTGACGTCACACTGCCCAAGCCGCCATATTGCGGGGCAAGCCATGGCTGAGAATGCAGGGTTTGCTTGCATTGAGATACAACATTTATGGATATCAACCTATAAATTTGCGTTGTTTAATTATGCAAAACAATTAGATTATCCCTCAAGGACAAGATACATTAAAAAACTTAAACTTGGCAAAGGAATTTATATAAAAGACCCTTACGCAATGAAGGAAAGAGTGGATGAACGATTTTTCACTTTGGGCCTATGTAGAGTACGGAGAATTTACAACTACCTCATTGAAACTGCGGGAATTTTCATTACTGCAGGAGTATTTATAATATGCATGATTTATTTGCTTGTTTGCCTTAAAAATTTCCTATTTTCCGAGCTACTATGTTTATTATTGCCTTTGGATTAGATTAGAATTTCTATGGTTTCATCAATTTTGCTAAACTTACGACCTGTGTGAATGATATGATTAGTAAATTTTGATTGTTATTATTTGTATATTTTATGGAATTAATATGTTCTCTATACGTTAAATTGTCTACCCAAATTGTCACATCTGTTGTAGTTTAATTTGTAAATTTAACTATCATCAAAGGCGTTTGAAAAAAAATCATGCATGTTAAATACTCAAACAGACTTACAATCTGGCACATGAATACAACAGCTTAAAGAAATCTTAAAATAAATTTCACAACAATGTAACTTTAGCGATAGCTTTACATCATCACATTTTATTATTGAACTAGCAAAGGTACCCGGCGTTGCCCGGGATAATTACACATGTAGGTAAACAGGACAATCTCAAAAAATTAAATTAAATTTTGCAATATCTTAAAAATAAACACATGAAAATGCTTAGAATTAATACAGTAAAAATTCTTAATGAAAATTCGAAAAACATTTTTTAATGGTTATTCCGAGACTTTAACCCAGGATCTTTGGTCTCTGTTGCTCTTCTTTCCTCCTATGGCCACTCATCCCTTGCCTCAATCTTGACAGGAATCAAAGTTTTAATATTGCAGAGCTTGCAGTGAGGATTGTGGGTGATCCGCTCATCGGATTTTGGTGAACTTTTTTTTGTTTTGTTTGGTATTTGCTGTTGAACAAATGTGCAATTGGAATTTTTTGTGTATCTCTTACGGTTTTCGAGATAGAATTTGGATGTGTCCTAATTTGCATATTTGAGATGATGAAAGGTGCTCCATCAGATTGAGTACCCTCAAGTTCCTATTCATTCCCTGTATTAGAAGTGGCGTAACTACTTTGGTATCCAAATGGGAAGGGGGTAACAGACTTTTGACTCACCCTGTATATATAGGGTGAGTCTGAAATCCTGTCACAAACTTTTAGAGGAGGTCGTATGGATGATTCTAAGCAGAAAAGTTCATATGAACAAGGGTTCGAATAAGAACGATAACATATGAACAGAAATAAAAATACCGCCACTAAGATCAACAACTTAACTCAGGTTCTATAACACTTAGGAATATGAAGTATGGGATAGTAATAGGGTTCATACAATTGTGTATACCGTTAATATTTGATCGAATTCCATCGAGTAGTTTTCGAGTTACGTAGTCAACATCGTAACACGTGATCACATGTGAGTACTAACCACCACGTGTTACGATGTTAACTACATAACTCAGAAACTACTCCTTGGAATTCGATCAAATTTTAACGGTATACACAGCTTAATTTACCGTATCATTCTCCTAAACTTAATTATTCTAGGTGTAATAGAACTAGAGTTATTAACTTGTTGATCTTAGTGGCGGCATTTTTATTTCTGTTCATATCTCGGTTATCGTTCAAATTCGAACCCATCTTCATATGAAGTTTTTTGCTTAGAATCATCCATACTACCTCCTCTAAAAGTCTGTGACAGGGTTCCGGACTCACCCTGTAGATTACTCACAATTATTTTTATAAATTCATAATTTATTGTAACATTGAAGAATCAATTAAAGTTCATTTACATCTTTTGATGCCTTTTGAAGTCTTCATCTTATTTAGAATTTATGCGCTAGTTGAATTCATTCTATGTGCTTTGAAGTGATTAATTTATTTCTACAGATTCCTTCATTCCTTTCTATACTTAATGTTCCGACCCTAGAGAGCGGATGTTGATTCTTGTGAAGAATTAATTACCGACTTTGAGGAGCCTGACACCTTTTGTGTTTACATCTGTTAATTTTCTTTTTCCTGCAACTGGCCTTATTCTTCTTTTTGGCCTACCACTCTCTAAGAGTGAAAGCCTTTGTTTTCGTTTCAGAAACTCAAAATTTTTTTTTGCTGAAATCGACTTAAAAACTCATGATTCGTAAAGATATGTTGAAATTTTGAATAAAAAATTTTCCGTCTGTACGTATGTACTGTAACGTGCTATGAAAGGAAATCTCGGTTCCCGGCCCGTTCAGTCTTTTACTCTGAAGGGAAAGCCCAAATGAGCATTAAACCGTAGCCCCAAAGGTAGGGAAAAATTAAAATAAGTCAACCCCGGCATTAACAATAAGAATTAAACCATCTCAAGACTAAAACTTAACCCGTTGAGAAAACCAGACAAAAACTAGAGTCCAAATAAAATGCTTCCTTTATTACAAATTTAAAGATAAAATGATAAACAAAAGAAAAAGAATTAAACAGTTGCAGGAAATATACTAAGCAGCAATCTGAACACGGAGGACAAAAACAGCAGAGGGAAGCGCAGACACTGAAAATAGACTTAAAACAAGGAATGACAAATTATTGGAAATAAAAACAGAAAAAATTAAAAAAAAACCCTGAAATACAAAGGGTTAAGATAGCGGGGGGGAGGGGGAGTTCTAAAAACGGTTATGATGACACCATTTAACAAGTCGCACACTATTCAAAACAAGGCCAGGAGGATAAAGTTCGTAAAATCCATAGAACTGAACTCCGACGAATAGCGCAGTCCACAAGAGGAGTAACATTGAGGCAGTGGTAAAACTTGACGCTGCGGCCCGCGAGAAAAAAAAAAAAGGAGGAAAGAATAAAAAAAACAACAAAAAAAAACAATATACAAATGACAAGTTAAGAAAAATGAAAAGAAAAAAAAAAAAAGGAAAAATGAGAGCCCCGGAAATAAGGGTAAACGGAATACCTGGACGACGACTAAAACACCACACGTCAAGATAATAAAGAACTTACACAGAAATAAAGGAACAAAACATTACCTTGCATACAGGAAACACATACACTACAAGAAATTGAAACGAAAAATAATACACAATCACTCAAAGGCAGAAGTCACAGTAATAAACGGAGCTGGAAAAGATCAACACTGAAAGAAAAGAAGAAAAAATAAAATAAGTAAAACATAAATAAAGAAAAAGGGAAAAAAATAAATTAAAATAACTACAGTACAAGCATTTGTGAATCCAATAAAGGTGAAAATCCAGAAGAGAAAACTGGACGCAGGAAATTTTCACGACAGTGTAAGAAAAAAATACTCATTGTGGAAGACCAGTCAACACATTAAGGTGAAGATCTCGGCGGCAAGCATCTAAAACTGCTAAACTGGAAATGACACACGACGAATGGCTAGTTCAGAGAAAACTCGAACAATCGTAGAGTTGAGCACGACGAGCGCCACGACGAATTACGTTGACACCAAGCACTGCGAAGGTAAACATCATACTCTGCAGCACCTTGGCAAACATATTTTTAAAGAAACTACGAAGCATTAATTCCCATTTCCCAAGGGGAAGTTCATCACAAAAAAAAATCACCTGAGAGAAATAATAATGATGAATTGGCGACACGTCGAAACATTAGAAGGCACAGCGCCTAAGACTAAACAGGGACAGCTCTACGCAGTTGCCGAAGAAGAAATTCCAGACCGAGAAAGCTCCGATGAGGCCGCTGGACGCCAAGGCGGATGAACATCATCAAATAATACCTAAAACACAAGAAAACGAAGTCCAAGGTTTCAACCCATGATGAGAAAATTAAGTAATAGGCCGACTTCAGTGAAAGCCGAAGTCGATCTCACCACCGCTGGGGCTGAAAAAAACTGACCACTGACACCCTAAAAAAAAAAGCTGCTAAAAAAAGAAAATTTTAAAAACGCGAGCGCACGCGTACGAAAGACGAACAGAAACACGCCCTAACCAAGCTCATGCGGCAACAATAAGGCAAGAAAACTTAAGAAAATTATCAAAAGCAACAATCGCGGAGATTCCGAAGATAAAACAAAAGAAAATAGGAGGGAAAAGATTTACTATAATTTTTCATTTTATTCAAATTGATAACTATAAGCCGAAAAAAAAATTAGGTACTATAAGCACAGTAGCGATAGAACTAAGATTAATAATTGAGAGAAAAAATTGGTACGCAACATTACGTATGTATGTACGTATGTGACCAATTTTGTGCACCTAACTCCTCTGAAACAGCAAGTAGCCGAACCAAATAAAAATTATACATACATAGAGGGTTCCTTAACTTGTGCCTTAGCGTATATTTTGTGCCAATTGGGTAAGCCTTTTTCGAGATATTAATAATTTTCTACTTACTTACTTACTTACTTACTTTTCAAACCCGCTTATCCGTTAGGGTCGCGGGGGCAGCAGCCCTATGGAGGATCTCCAGCGATCGCGATCTTCCGCCATCAGGCGCATGTCCTCCCTGGTAATATCCAAGCGACTCGAACCCAGATTCTCCATGTAGTCTAGCCACCTGGTTCTAGGCCGACCCCTTGGTCTCTTACCCACCGGCTTGGAAAATAACAACTGCCTAGGAAGACTAGATTGCGGCATCCGTATCACGTGGCCATACCAGCGCAACTGAGATCTCTCAATGCGGAGAAGTAGCGGCTCAACACCTAAAGATTCCCTTATTGTGCTGCTGTACACTCTATCTAGTAGGGTAACACCTGCCACACCTCTCAGGAATCTCATTTCGGCCGCTTGTACCCGCGATCGCACTCTTTCGGTCATTACCCAAGCCTCATGACCATAGGTGAGAATGGGGACAAAGATAGATTTGAAGACGGAGAGCTTGGCTTTGTTACCCAGCTCTCGTTTCGTTACCACGGATCGCCACAGTTCACGTCTGACACAGCTTGCTGCACCGATCCGAGCATCCAATTCTTTCTCCTGCCGTCCATCACTCGTGAATGCAATCCCGAGATACTTGAACTTCTCCACCTGTCTCAATGAGGCTCCCCTAACATGGAGAGCACACTGAGCAGGCTGTCTTGAAAGAACCAGAACTTCGGTTTTAGCCACACTGATCTTCATCCCAGCTTCTTCACATTTGGCTGCAAACCGGTCTAGTGCATGCTGAAGGTTCGTGCGAGAAGACCCAAGCAGGACAAGGTCGTCCGCAAAGAGCAACCTCTCCACCAGGCAGTCGCCCACACAAACACGCTCATCGCCTCGGCTGCCCCTGTCTATCCAGTCCATAAAGATAATGAACAAGATGGGCGACAGTACGCACCCTTGGCGGAGTCCAACACCCACGGTGAACGGTCTTGACTTAATGCCATTTATCCGGACACACATCTCAGGGCTTTCGTACAGAGACATGATAGCAACCAGTAATTGCCCATCCACTCCATACTCTTGCAACACTTGCCAGAGCTTCTCCCGAGGAACTCTGTCATATGCTTTTTCGAGGTCCACAAAGCAAGCGTAGACCTCTTTTGCATACTCCCAGGATTTCTCAAAGATTTGCCTTAGAGCAAAGATGTGATCCGTCGTGCTTCGGCCAGGTCGGAAACCACACTGCTCCCCCGACAGTTTGGAGTCGACTATTTCCCGACTTCTCTTCTCCAGACACTTAGCGTACACTTTCCCAGGAATGCTGAGCAAAGAGATGCCTCGATAGTTGTTGCAATCTCTCTGATCTCCCTTTTTGAAGATAGGGATCACAATTCCTGTCTGCCATTGCTTAGGGGCCTGTCCAGATATCCAAGCAACTTGACACACTCGAGTCAGCCACAGGATACCATCCTGATTTAAGGCCTTTAACATCTCGGACCGGATTTCATCATCACCTGCAGCTTTGCCAGTCTTCAGGGACTTAATTGCCCATCTGACTTCGGTTTCAGTGATACTACCGTGACTATTCTCCGCTCCAAGGTGCACCTCGTATGCCTCAGTTGTTGTTGTCACCGGATTAAGAAGAGATGCAAAGTATTCCTTCCACCTATGCAATACGCTCTCCTCCGTTTTCAGAAGCCTCCCATCTGAACTCTTAATAGTTTGTGATGAAAGAGACTTCTTTCCACGGAGGCGGCGCACGGTCTGCCAGAACACCTTGTTTGCCGAACCATAGTCTGCCTCCAATTTCTCCCCGAACTTCTCCCAGGCCTTGGCTTTAGCTGTTGATACTGTCTTTGCTGCTGCTTTTCGCGCCTCAGTGTACCGCACTCGACTCGAAGTTGACTTATTTGCAAGCCATAGCAAATAGGCTTCCTTCTTTGCCTTGACAGCTTCTTGGACTTCACCGTTCCACCATGCAGTCCTTTTCTCACCGCCCTGCGCCACACTCAGCCGCTTACGACCACAGCACAAAGCAGCCGAAGTAATCACAGCAGTTTTAAACAACTGCCACTCCTCTTCAACAGTACCACGATCACTGGGTAGTTCTTTGAAACTTGAAGATATGCTATCTGCAAAGGTCTTCCTCACAGCTCTATCCTCCAGTGCCTCCCATTTGATGCGCCAAGTTTGTCTGAACCTAGTATTTCGCTTGGTTGGCATGGATTCAGAGAACCGCAAAGTGCAGACAACAAGGTGGTGATCAGTTGATAGTTCTGCCCCTCTTCTCACACGAGTATCCAACACCGATCGGAATAAGTCAGCTGAAACGATTACAAAATCAATCAGTGACTTCTGGTCCATTGCATCCCTGTACCAGGTATACTTATGGACATCCCTGTGCTGGAAGAAGGTGTTTGTGATGGAAAGTCCATTGTTGCAACAGAGATCCAACAAGCACCTCCCATTCGCATTTAAATCGGGGTCACCATTCCTCCCAATCACGCCCCTCCACGTTTGGTCATCAGCCCCTACGTGTGCATTGAAGTCGCCCATCAGGATGACAGAATCTGCACTCCCTCTCCTGCTAAGAGCAGCATCAACTTCATCTAGAAAAAGTGGGTACTCTGTGACTGCATTCGGAGCATATGCAACGAATAGAGAGAGAGACCGTTTCCCTATCTGAAGCCTCAGGAGACACAGTCTTCCACCTAAGGGGGTCCAATCTGCAACATAATCTGCCAGCCGGGGACTTGTGAGTATCCCCACTCCCGCCTGGGCAGTCATGTTAGGGTTGACACCAGAGTAGAAAAGCTTCCACCCTCCTTCTAAGTCCACAGTTCCAGAACCTGGACGTTTCGTAGAGGTAATACCTATGATATCCAGTCGATACCGTTTGGCTTCCTCCCAGTGGCGGCTCGTAACTAAAATTTCTGGGGTTGCTGCGTCAGAAAATTGTAATTTTTTCACGAACTAGAGAATAGCTACTGACATTAAACTTAAGAATCTTGTAAAATACATGTATAAGAAAAGTATTAAAGAAAAAAAAAGACATTATATTGAATATTATCGATATCGAAAGTGAAACTGGGGGTGCTGCAGTGCCGCAGTGCCTATGGACGAGCCGCCACTGCTTCCTCCACTAACTCTGATTCCTTTCCTTTTTTTTTGAAAAAATGGAGAAATGGCAGAAAAATTCATTTCAAAGCTCCAAACACCATATAAACGGCATGAAGGGCTTCCTCTTATTGAAAAATCGTAAAATTAATAAAAACAAAAAACTTAATAATAAATAAAGTCACCAATCTTGAAAAACGATGAAGGAACTTGTGAGATGGACGAAAACTCAAAGGATGTAGTCTATTGCAGATGTTGTTGATAGTAGAAATAAAACCAGTCTATTGAGGATGTAGATGAAGTCTTGTGAAGATAATGTTGATAGGGGAAAACGATAATCTTGAAGGAAGTGTTGGTTTTTTAAATACAGATGAAATTTTGAAGAGGGTGGTCCAAATATTTGTGATAAATTTTATATGAAGAAACGTTTTCGAGAATATTTCTCATCATCAGTTGGATTAAATATTTTTGAATGTTGAAAACAATTGAAATAAGAATGTAACAATTGATATAAGGTGATGAATCTAAGTTGGTTGTAATTGTTGGTTATGATTGTTGGCTATTGTATACTAGGGTGATTGTTGTTTAAAAGTAGTGTCCATTTATTGTTTATCTCTATTGATGGCTTGGCTAAATTTTTGTTATTTGTAATGATATTTATTGTTTCTTTAATTAATCTTTTTTTATAATTTTCTTCTTTTCCAATGATTTTTGTGTTATTCCAATCTGGTGTGTGGTTTTCTTTGATACAATGATTAACTAAATGGTTGTTTTTGTCTTTGTGGCGAAGTGCTCTTTCATGTTCTTTTAATCTTATTTCTAATTGTCGTTTAGTTTGAGCTGTGTAGTTATGTTCACAATTTTTACATGGTATTTGATAAATTATATTTCTAGTGTTCCATTTTTCTTTACTATTTTGACATATTTCTTTGAAATTTATATTTGTGCTATTATTTTGATTGATTGTTGTTTTTAGGTTGGTGGTGGTTATTAATGTTTTAGTAATGTTATTTGTTATTTTTGGTATGATTTTTATATTTTGTATTTGTTCTAATATTTTTTTCTGTTTGTGGAAAATTTTATTATTTTATTGTATTGAATATCTTTTTTGTTGTTCTTGTTGAATTGGTATAGTTTTTGTTGTATTGTTTGTAAACGCATCTATTAAAATTTTGTCTATTAAAGTTATTGGATATTTGTTTTTTATTAGGTTCAGTTTAAGCTTTTTTAAATTTGTAGGAATATATTTTGGGGATGTAAGATTTTTTATTCTTTGTAAATATTGTTTAATAGTGTTAATTTTTTGGTGTGTGGATTGTTGTGATAAGTAATGTGGTATGTTGTTACCTTTTGTTGGTTTTTCATATATCTAAAAATCTAGATTATTTTCATTTTTTATAATGTTTATATCTAAAAATGTGATACGGTTGTTAGTCATGTTGTTGTGTGTAAATTTTAAAGGATATCGTTCTTCTAATAGGTGTATTAATATTTCTATTGGTTTGTTTGTTATGACTAGGATGTCATCTACATATCTCATCCATATTTTTATTTCATAACCACCACCAACCTAAAAACAACAATCAATCAAAATAATAGCACAAATATAAATTTCAAAGAAATATGTCAAAATAATAAAGAAAAATGGAACACTAGAAATATAATTTATCAAATACCATGTAAAAATTGTGAACATAACTACACAGGTCAAACTAAACGACAATTAGAAATAAGATTAAAAGAACATGAAAGAGCACTTCGCCACAAAGACAAAAACAACCATTTAGTAAATCATTGTATCAAAGAAAACCACACACCAGATTGGAATAACACAAAAATCATTGGAAAAGAAGAAAGTTATAAAAAAAGATTAATTAAAGAAACAATAAATATCATTACAAATAACAAAAATTTAGCCAAGCCATCAATAGAGATAAACAATAAATGGACACTACTTTTAAACAACAATCACCCTAGTATACAATAGCCAACAATCATAACCAACAATTACAACCATCTTAGATTCATCACCTTATATCAATTGTTACATTCTTATTTCAATTGTTTTCAACATTCAAAAATATTTAATCCAACTGATGACGAGAAATATTCTCGAAAACGTTTTTTTATATAAAATTTATCACAAATATTTGGACCAAAATTTCAAAATTTCATCTGTATTTAAAAAACCAACACTTCCTTCAAGATTATCGTTTTCCCCTATCAACATTATCTTCACAAGACTTCATCTACATCCTCAATAGACTGGTTTTATTTCTACTATCAACAACATCTGCAATAGACTACATCCTTTGAGTTTTCTTCCATCTCACAAGTTCCTTCATCGTTTTTCAAGATTGGTGACTTTATTTATTATTAATTTTTTTGTTTTTATTAATTTTACGATTTTTCCCTATTAAATAGGAGACTGAACTCATTTAAATTTAAATTAATCATTTAAACTCCTTAAATCAATAACTCAGTATTTAATAGTATCTAAGATATCGGCCTTCGAATTGTGGAAATTTTGCAAAAATTACAGAAGTTCCAAGTTTATGCATAATAAACGCCAGAAAAATTATAGAAAACGTCACAGGTAAACAGATTTAGAGATGGGGAATCCATGAAGACCCAGATGTCTGATGTTGAACGTCTACGGGCTCAGCAGGAACGAATGAAAGTTGAATCGTGGCGCCGCCAAAGTGAACTATAGCCCGATACGAATGCGCCCATAACTTCCACTGCTCAGTTCGACGCAAATAATATATCTGATGATATAAACGTTTCAAAATTCTTTAGTGCACAAGTAAAGAATTCTTTTGCGGGCAGCAGTCCTATAGAGACAGAGTCAATGCGTGTGTATTGAAAAATATTGGATTTTTGAAATTCTGACTTCGGATTCTTAAAGGCCATTAAAAAGTGGAATAGGAATGTCTGAAGACCCACTCTCTATCTCTTTGTCTTCATCTCTTTGTTATAATTTTGTATGTCTTATCCTATTGCATTATCTTTCGTCGCCCTCTTATTACCTCCTATTTGTCCTCCTTCCTGGCCTATCCCAACACGTCTTCAAATCCCTCTTCTGCGTTTTCAGCCAATACCATCTTACTGTTCCCTACGCCAACTATATATTAAGGCGTCCTTTAGTACTTTTTTTTTTTCAGACGCGGACTCGATCACTACTCACACGGACTACTCAGCAGAGAGGACTACTCAGCATCATCCTACTCATAGATGGTATCCTACTCTTAGGTGGTATAGATTGGAGATGGAACGTTAATTGAAGGCGCATTCTCTTAAGGTCAGCGGTTTTTTATATCCTATTCTTTAAGGCTGTTTTTCCTACAGATCTTATTCTGGAAAAGCCCTTTTCAGGGTTAGCAGTCTGACTATTCTTTACTTATTATTTAAAATTTTATCATAATGCCAGACTCAAGCAAAGCGTTAAGTGGCATTGCAAGCCAAAAAACAAGTGATGGTAAATATACGTATGACGAGATATATAAAGATGCCTGTCAGGAGAGTGCAAAGTGCTAAAGTGTCCCCGGAGATTTCCTATGCCACAATGGTCTCCAAACAAGATAAGAGCATTACCGTGAATGATTTTCAAGTAATGTATAAACAAATTGGCAGTGTATGCAATTTGTTAAACGAACTGGGCAAGAAAATGCCACTGATGAGTGGAATACTTACGAATAAACTCTGACAGTATGGCTGATCGATGCTATTCTATTACAAATCGATTACTACACTACTCGATTGTCGATTGTCGAGTACTTTTTTCATAACTTCAGGATAATTCTCTAATATTCTAATTGCCTTTAGAGAATTATCCTTTTTGCTTTGATAAAGGATAGTGTCTATCCGAAACGTCAGCTTTTTATTTGATTTTATAGTTTTATTTTGATTTTACTTATTATTTATTAATTATTTTGTTATTTGTTAATTATTATTTTATTTTTCATTTTTATTTATTAACTATTATTTTTTGTCTTCATCGATAAAATTCGGTTCAAAACTTTAAAAGTTCCACACTTTCAGGGCCCCTATCTCCTAAACGGTTGGATCAATTGAAAAAACACCAAGAATGAAACATTTCTCGAATATTCTGTACAATCTGAATATACCATTAAAAATAGAGGTTCCTATTTAAGATTTCAAAGTTACCCCCCTCTCCCCAGCCCCCCTCACAAGGGGGGGGGTTAACTAATGAATTTCTCCCGTGAAATAACTCACTTTTGATTTTGGACATTTTTTCGTACAATGCTTAGTTTCCGAGATATTCGGTTGTCTCAAGATAAATGCCTCACCCTGTATATGCGACAATTTGGGACAAGGAATTCATATTTCCTTCTATATTCATAAACAATGAATTTAGACATGCGTGTTTCCTAATGTTTGTGATAGATTTTGTTTTGAGAAGAACTTGAAGCACCCAGATAACAGAAGTGTGTTTCATCTTTTATATTAGTCCTGTGTGAAAGATTTCATGCTGTGTAGAACAAATTTAAAACTATACAAAAATATGGTGTGAAAAGTTATAGGAGAGCAGGCGTTTTTACAATTTTTTGAAATGTTAACTGTTTAACGAATGTGGACCTATACCGACAGACTGGTCTAACTATAGACGACGGATCGACGCTGATATCAATATTTGTATTGTTAAAGCTTTGTACAATTGTGTATTGAGATTTATACTAGGAAGTGTTTATTCTAAGTGGTCAGATTATTATGACTACCTGATGTTTGTAGGCAAATTAGCTATGATTTCGCGCTGAAGTTGCTAAAGAGCCAGACTAGTGTAAATAGGCAAGCAGGTTATTTAACACGACATTGGAGTGGGGTTTTTTTCAGAAGATTATAGGTAAACGACGCGATTTAGCAGCCTCTGATGATTGTTGGCGCTCGGAGACATGGAGCTAATATCAGCAAAACGGCTGCATTCGTTAAATGTTCAAGAGCAGCTGCTGTTAAATTGTTACAGACTAGACTGTCTGCAGAAAAACTGGGTCTGAACGTGCCAGTTGTGGCCATCAATGTTCGGACAGAAAGGAGAGTGGCAAGACTGGTACAAGACAACAGAAGGGCAACAGCGCATCAGATTACTGCAGATCTTTATCAGGGATCCTCTCAAATGATCTCTGAACGCACTGTTCGCCATTCACTGCATAGTATGGAATATGGGAGCAGAAGGCCAGTTCGAACATCTTTGCTATCTGCAGTTAACAAGATAAAACGTCTGCAATTCGCACAGGAACACAAGGATTGGACAGTTAAGCATCGGAATAAAGTCATGTGGTCTGATGAACCACGTTTTCAGTTGCATCATGCAGATCACAGAATGGGAATTTGATGGAAACCGCATGAAAGCATGGGCCCCACATACATGAATACAATCGTTCAAGCTCGTGGGGGAAGTCATTGTTTGGGGCATATTTTCTGGCATAATTTGGGTCCTTTAATTTGTGTAGAAAAAGTTCTGAATATTAAAACATACCTAAGTATCTTTGCTGATCAAGTTCATGCAATCATGTTGATTGTGTGTTGCAATGGAGATGGCTTCTTCCAACGTGACAATGCGGCATGCCACGCTACTCGTATTTTGTATGAATAGTTTCAAGAACAAATAATTCCTGTGCGTTGTTTGCTGCAAAAAATTTTATTTGCTACTGAATGTATGCTCTATGTTCATTCGACAATTGAAAATAATAGTAAGGCGAGATTGTTGCGATCGCCACGAACGACGACGAACCTGGCTTAGGTGGCCCCCAAAATGACCAAATCTCAATCTAATTGAGCATTTGTGGGAGAAAGTTGAAAGAGCCATCAGACAGGTGGTTACAAAACAACAATTTTCACATAACAGGACAGTTTTATTCATCAGGCAAAGACTGTTATGACAACCTATAAGAAGCAGGGAAAGACATCATCTGCGAAGCACAACATTGCCCGAAAGTCGAAGCTCACTGATAGAGACTGAAGGGGTTTGAAGCGAATTGTGGCCAGAAAGCACAAGACAACAGCATTCATGGTGTCAGATTCCTCGCATCGCCTTTTAAAATCTCGTGGAGTAAATGCGAATCGCCGCAGTATTGAAGGCAGAAGGTGACCCAACGAAGTACTGATGGGGTGGTCATAATAATCTAGCCACTCAGTGTATATTCATCCTAAAGTGTCGACATCTGATATGGAAATATTGTTGTTGGGTGCGATAATGAAATATTCACCAACAACTAGACCAGTTAGTGACAATATGAAGGTGGATACTAATATTGCAATTATGACAGTTAACATTATCAATGTAGATGCTACATTAAATTTATACGCTCTTAGCTTTAGGAAGAAACATTTTAATTTAGATTTCAAACCCATCGAATCACCTATTACATTGGGTGGCAGTACTATAAATATATGCGCGAAATATTGGTTCTGGTCTGTTGCCATTTCTAACATATTCCTTTTATCATTGACCAGTGATTTGTAAGTTGGGAATGCCATAAAGGTTTGGTTAACAATTTATGATTAATTCCAAGTACATTTTTGTGTGAACATTTTATATCAGAAATTAAATTTTTTAAATTATATTGTACAAAGTTCTTTCTTATTCGCCATGTGGCCTCAAGACGTATTCTACGATTTAAGTAGCGGCCGTGTCCCAACACAGCCCCGTAATTTTCTTTGATTCCGTATCATTATCTCGTGGTAGGCCTGTGCGAATGTACCATTCCGCCACCATACCAATTAATTTTAAATAGCCTTATTCTAATTTATACTTATGTTGCGACCCCATAAAAGCGTTACGGGTGATGCAATAATTTTTATTTTTGCGTCATACAAAACACACTCGTTTTGTGTTTTTAGATACTGCGAAAAGCTTGCCCGTGCTGTGTTTGTGGTTCCACATTCGATTGTGAGCACAGACGCGAGTAGGGAGACGCACCTTAAGCATAGACGCTGTGTTTACACCATACCCGTGCTAATATTTCATACATCAGTTTTTTATAAGCCTTTATTCAGTATTACCATTGACGTACATGATTCTGTAGACTCGTCCATTTATAAATAGATAAAAGGTCTATGCACTTTATAAATTATTTATTTGTTTTTTTTTTAATTTACCAAAATTATCATGATAAATGCTTCGGACTGCAGATTCGAAATAAAGTCATCTTTTTTTCTTATCGCTCATTGGCTGTTTTTCGTTCGACTTCGCCAATGAGCGATCGGCGCAACCACAATTCACAGCGGGGAAGGGCGATCGGTTTAACAAAATATTGATTCGCCTTCGATTTTGATCACAGTATTTTTGCCGTGACTATAAATGTTACTCAGTTAAATGCATTTTTTTTATTGAACGCCTGAATCTGCCTTTTCATGAATACAGTATCTCTGAAAGAACTTTTCAGTTCTTCTCTCACTAATAGACAACTCGGAACTACCACTTGAATAGTGAATGGGACGATCCAAAAATACTTAAGGAGGGCAAATAGTCAAAAAATATTCACGCTGAAATGGATAACATAATCATCGAAATATACTATCATCTATACTAATAAACAATTTTGTGGAAATGTGGTTTCATTTTTTTTTTTTTAATATTTTTCATCCATAGTTTCTGGTGACCTTTCTTAATAACTTTGAGAGCTTTCTATTCATTGACCAATTACGCGTTGTTCCATGATAAATAATTATTGCGTATTGGAGCAGAAATCGAAGTAGAGGAGCAATCGATTTAGAGCAGCAATCGAATTAGTGGAGGAATGAAAGTAGAGGTATAAAATCTGTGCTAAAAGAATTTCTAAATGGTTGGAGTCCTATTTCCCGTAAAACACTACGAGGTGCGTTCAAGTTCTATGGTCTCCTAATTTATTTTTGAAAAACTATTGACCCTAGAAAGCTGAAACTCCCTCATTTCTCCACATAGTCAACCTCTAACCGTACACATTTTTCACAACGCTGACGCCACGATTGCATCGCCGCTGCAAACATTTCTATAGTGGTTTGTTTTGCCTACTGAAAAGCCGCTCGATGAGAAGAATCTTTATTCCGTTCTTGCATAAGTGATTTTTCAGTATACAAAACTGGTTCTTAAAGAAGCATTTGCGGCGGCCTACCAATCATGGCGTCAGCATTGTGAAAAATGTCTACGGATAAAGGTTGACTGTGTGGTCAAATCACAGGAGTTTCAGCTTTCTAGGGTCAATAGTTTTTCAAAAATAATTTAGGAGACCTTAGAACTTGAACCCACCTCGTATTATAATGTGGAATTCACTTACTTATATGGAACGTAGTCAAATAATAGCATGTAAAGATAGCAAATGTGTGAATCATAAAGGACATATTTCTAGGATTGTATCACTGGTGGTCTGTAATAGGTGACATGATTAACCTTTCTAGTATGTATTTATTCCATATTGGAATGCAAAATTGTAAATAAATATATATACATACAGGGTGGGCCAATAGTCTCGACCCACCTGAATAAAACCTAAACACTATAGATGGTACTAATAATTTCGATTGTAGATACTACAGGGTGCGTAAGGTATTTGATGACAGATTCACGTCAAGAAAGAAAACAAAGATATAAGTCGAGATAATAACTTTATTATCGAAACATATCATGAGCATACACAAGAAACCTTTTTGTTATTTGGCTATTCAAAGAATCCGCCTTCAGCTTCTATAACTGCTTCAATGCGAGATCGAAACCGTCGACATGCGCGAATCAAATGGTCATGGTTCATATTGGTCATTACTCGAACAATGGCAGCTTTCAATTCATCTTTGGTGTTATGGGGGTGTTCGTTGACCTTTCTCTCCACAACGCTCCATACGTAGTAGTCAAACGGATTCAGATCAGGGGAGTTAGGAGACCAAAGGTTAGGGGTTACGTGATCATGGAAGTTGTCGGCCATCCATTCTTGTCTCATGCGAGACTTATGTGCTGGGGCAGAGTCTTGCTGAAACACGTAAGGCCTTCCGTTGCGTATCGTGTCTATCCAAGGCTTAACAGTTGTTTCAAGGGTCTCAACGTAGACCGCAAAGTTAACTTTAAGGCCTTGGGGAAAGAAGTGTGGAGGCATCACATGTCCTTCACTGCTGACAACCCCTAAAACCATGACAGTCGCAGGAAATTTCGTGTGCATGACTCATGGCACTTCCAAAGGATATGCACATAACCATCTGTCATTTCTTCTGTTCACCTTCTGATCCTGGTCAAAATTTCTTTCATCGGAGAAAATCCACAGTAAATCAGCTTCACACGGATTTTTCAGCTTGTTTAAGAGACTTTTCGATCTGAGTAGGCGGCTTTCCCGTGTTTTGTCTGATATAAATTGACCTCTTCGCATAACATACGAGTGATATCTAATGTTTTCATGGACAACATTTCTGATTGTTCCTTCCGACACATGGAGATCTTTGGCAAGTGACCTCAGGATGTTCTGGAATTGTCATCGATGCCCTGCTGCACTTGCTGAATAAATTCAGGTATTCTGATGATGTCAGAGCGTGAGGGATGCTTTTGACGCTTTGCTACTGGTGCAACATTGCCATCTTCGGTCTCCAACTTCTTCCACACTTTGTGGACGAATGATCTTGTGACCTTTAGAAATCGTGATATCTCTAAATCGCTGTGCTCTGCCTTTATTGCCACGATTACTGCATGTCTCTTCATGATTTGTGTTACTTGATGGTCCGCCATTTTGCTTTCCGGAAACGGAAAGGACATGTAATTTACTGTAGTGCAGCAGTAGCCATACGAAGGTGTGTCCTCAAATACTTTACGCACCCTGTATTAGGGGTGAAGGGAAACTTTTTATACTGTGAGCTAAATGGCCGCCATCTTGAAAGACTGCCATTTTGGACACAACTGCAAATTTTCAAATGGGAATGTGATATATGAAATGCACATGGAATTTCCTTACAAATACAATGGTAGTTTTTTTTACGTTCTTGAGTTATAGAGTTTTTTGTCAGCCATAACATCCACATTCACCAAAACGGCCACAACTCTTGTTTTCTAATTTAACAAAATGTCACAAATGTCATGTCCTATGGGATATATTCAATATGTTGCTGTTCCTGATTGTCAAACACAACCTGTGAATGTTATGTCTATCTAAAAAACTGTATTAACTCATGAATGAAAACGCATCTCCAGAAAATTGTTTTAATAATATAGAGAAGATACGTAATAACAAAACCATTGTATAACTCATGAATGTTTTCTGAGGGTTTTATCCTACTCCATATCTCAGCTGTTCAAATTATCTTTCCTATTTTTCATCAAACCATTGTGTTTGTCAGGAAATTCCACATATATTTCATTTTTCATACGAGTCCCTTCCATTTGAAAAGTTGGTGTTTTATCCAAAATGACCGTCTTCCAAGATGGTCCAGACTTTCGGCTCACCCATATAACTATAGTTTATACTAATGCACTCTTAATGATAATGACACCTTATATTTGATTTCAGAATTCTACCAAAGCTGAAAGCTAAAATCAAGAAGGATGTGGAAGACTGGTCTGTTTATTGCAGTTGCATTTTTTGTCAAGATTAGTTATGCATTATATCATTCAACTGTAGGTTGTAAAGAATTATCTGCCCATGTAAACAACACTCTTTGTTCCAATTTAGAGAATAACTCAACTATTTTCAATCCATTAAATGCAGTCAATGAATATGTATTTAAAACATGTTTAAATTTAAGCCTTCTTAACAACATAACAACCCGAGATAAAACATTTCAAATAATGGAAAATTATTCTATGATTGCATTTGAATTTACTAATTACAGTACACAAGTAACCAAATGTCATTTAAGACAAATAATTCCCGATATCTTTCGAATGAACCTCTTCAGAAACATATATGAAAAAGAAAATGATGAAGCACTAATAAAATGCAATTGTCTTAAGGTTGACGAAAGACTAAACATTATATTTAAAGATAGGAAATTTCACGAAGTTTCAAAATCAGGTTTGATATGCTCGTTACCATATTTCGCTGAATTAAGAGTGTATGGAATTCAGGGGAATATTACTGAGTGTGGAGAAAATAATTCTTGTTGTACTAAATTGGAATCACTGATTATACAATTTGGCAACTTGCAAAGGACAATAAGCAAAAACATTAAACTTTTGCAAGGATTGAATTCTTTAAAAAAATTACATATCATGAATAGCAAATTTCGACTGCCAGCTAATTCGTGGGAATTTTTTAAAGAACATCCTAACTTGCTAGATATTAGTCTGGAAGGTAACAATATTACTTATCTCCCATTGAAAATCTTCAGTTATCAAAATCTTGTGCGTTATCTTTATTTGAACTTCAATCAACTAGACAGTAAATCTTTCCAACAGTTACACCAATTAAAATCATTGGAAGCTTTATATTTGGGTGATAATAACATTGAGACGATTAAAGATTTATGTTCTTATGCCCCCAAACTCCGAATATTGTATTTAAAGAATAATAACATCTTTGCCGTAAATGAAAATGAACTTAAAAACTGTACCAACTTGTCCTATCTAGACCTGTCCGTGAATCGAATCGTATATTTTGATCTATCCTTCATTCCTTCTTCCCTAGAATCACTGAATTTAATGGTAAATCCTCTCGAAAAGATTAGCGACAGAAAAAACCTATCATTAACTTTGGAATTAAAACAATTAACTATTTCGAAAACCAAGATTCATGATTTCAAGGATATTCTCTTGCCGCTGCCATTTCAGGAGTTACAAATTTATAGTAACCATATAATGGGGAGAAATTCTAAGAAATTTGGAGCACTAACCACTATCAGAGTCATACTTGCGGAAAATAACTTATATCATTACTTGAATAATTATTTTTTCATGACTAATATTGATTTTGAAATGGCTGATAGAAGATTAAACTGTTCTTGTGTTTTTGATGTACTTTCTGAAGAGAAATGTTTACGTCGCGAATACGTGACTCATAAAATAAGTATCATTGAACATCAGGATATGAATGTAACTTCCTTTTGTCGATATGTGCAAAGATGCAAAAGTGAATCCTGTGAAAAAAAAAGTGATTCAGACAGTTGCCAATCAATAAATTCTGAGAAGACAAATTCTGTTAACTGTACAAGGCTCATGTTAAGTAAAGTGCCTTCGAATTTTCCGTTGGAGACGACTCACATTTATTTGGATGGAAATAATTTCAATTCTGTCAATATGGATATAATTCTCCCGAAAAATTCTAGTGCTGACAGTTTGTTTCTAAACCAAAGCAATATATACGAAATTCACATGGAAACAGAAAATTATAAGCTGCAAGAGCTCCATTTGGAGGACAATTTTTTAAGCAAAGTTAATCCAGAAGTTTGGGTTAAATTGAAAAACCTAAAACATCTATTTTTGCAAAACAATAAATTCACAGAATTTATTGTAGATGTTAATTTTCCACATGTAATTCAAACCTTAAATCTGGATAAAAATAACTTCCAAAAATTTCCAGATTATTTTGCACCTCACGGTGTAGGCGCACAAAAATTATCCTTAAATTTTAATAAAATGAAATCAATAACTGACATGATATGTTTCATGCGGATAAAAGAATTACATGTAGCCAACAATGAAATAAATTCTTTAACTACACCAGCAAAAGAGGCTCCGGCTGGACATATAAATGTTAATTTGACTGAATTTCATTTGGAAAATAATAATATAGGATCTTTACCTGAAGGTTTTTTTAGTTGTTTTTCTAATCTGGAAATACTGCATTTGCAAGGAAACAGTTTAGTTCTAATTTTGTCTAATCCTTTTTTGTCTTTGAGAAATCTAAAGGAAGTTTATCTTCAAAATAATAGAATTCAGTTCATCAGCAGTAACATTTTTGCTGGTTTATCTAATCTCGTTAAAATTTACTTAGGAAATAACTCCCTTGAAAACAGTTATTTAGGAGAGAATTTTAATATAACATTTTCGGAAACTGTAGAAAAGATTTTCTTGAACAATAACAGATTTAGGTCAGTTCCATATATTGAATTCAACAGGCAAGGTACTTTGAAAGAGCTGCATTTAGAAAACAATAGTATTCAGTCAGTTGTAGGCAGAAATACTAAAAATTTAAAAGTTGAAATGCTCTTCTTAAATAACAATGAAATCAGAACTCTATCGCATGAATGGAGCGTTTTCTTATCAGTCATAAATGAGTTAAATTCAACAACAAACCAGAAAGTGATAGTTACGCCAGTAATAAAGAAATTGGCCTTGAATGATAATAAGCTTCAGTATATAAGCAGAAAATTTTTTGAAGGACTGAAATCCCTGGAATATATATATTTGCATAATAATCAGTTGCGAAATCCAACGCCATGGGATTATGGCATATCTTCCAATCTTAAAGAATTAAGTCTCGTAAATAACAATTACGTTTGTGATTGTGAATACACTAACGAATTCAGAAAGTGGACCAAAAGGATTACACTTAGATATATAGCAGCAAATGTGCCAAACATAAACTGTTCGCATGATAACGAACTACATGATATGGATGAGTTTTTTCTCAGTCATTGCAAAATCGAAACTGTCATCGTGTTACTAGAAATCATACTTCCTGTAATTGTTTTATCACTTATTATAACACTTGGCTTTTCACTTGCATATCGAAACCGGCTTGAACTTCAAGTGATCATATATTCTCGATTTCCCACCCTCTTTCATAAAGATATCGACATCACTAAGAAATACGACATCTTCGTTGCCTATAGCGGCAACGACCTAGATTTCGTTGCTAACGAATTGGTTCCCGGTCTAGAAGATTACCTTTTATGTCTACACGATCGAGATTTCGTAGTCGGGGAATATGTGACGGATAACATTATCAACTCGATCGCTGGGAGTTGTTGTACTTTAGTAGTTGTCTCCAACAGTTTCCTTCGTAGTCCATGGTGTTGTTATGAATTCAAAATGGCTCACCAAAAGGCTGTGTCAGAGAAATGTCAAAAACTGATTGTCATGATCATTGAGGATCTTGAAGTTGATGATGTCGACCAGGAGATACAAATTTATCTGAAAACCAAAACTTACTTGAAATGGGATGATAAACTTTTTTGGAAAAGGCTTTATTTTGTCCTCCCTCCTGGTAGAAGAAATAATGAACTGCTTCAACAAGAAACTGTTAATCTTTAAGTCTGCCAGTAGCCTATATGGTAGGTAATTAAGTGCCTTATGAAAATGTCTGCACGACTTCAGAGCTTATTTCCAAAAATCCTTTGTAATTACTCTCCATGTTGTTGTTTTTTTAGTTAATAAGGCCCATTCTAGAAAAGGGAATATAAAGTTTTCTTATTATTATTGAAAGTGTTTGATAGGATGCCAATATGACATCTGTGATCGCATCAAGAAGTGAGCGATTAATTCAAATCATTGTTGTTAAAGAAAAAGAGACTGGACTGTCTAAATAGTCCGGCCAATGCCACAGCAAAGTGCGCAAATCATGTGTTACGTTCACGATTGCTCATGTTGGCATTGTTCAATTCAGGCAGAAATTTTATACTTTTGGCACTGACCTCTTGGATTTTAATGAAATTTGGTATACACAATTGCCCTAGGGAGTTGGTAATGAATGCCAAATATTATTATTTTTTTTTTCATTTTTATGGAAGTTACAGACATTTAAAATTTGCGAAATTTGAGTGGGGGCCTTATCTATGAAGTACTGTAACTTCGATTGTATTTTACTTAGAAAGATATGATTGGTGACATATGAAAGCTCTTTAACTGTAGATTCTATGTGAAATTTTTAAAATTATATTACGCATGCGCAAATATTTGAATTTAATAAAAATATTTTATTTATACAAATATCTCAAAAGGTGGGTATTTCTTTTTCGTTAAAAAATTATTAATATCTTACACATACTTTCATAAAAACAATACAAAAAAAATTCAAAACTGTGTTTTGCTCCGTTTTGAAGATACTAGTTTTTAAAGCTCGAGTTCCAAGCTACAATACATCCGTTTGTATGTTACAATTCTTCAGATGGACAAGGCATCCTAAGAAATATAAATATTGTGGTAATATCCGATTGTCTTAAACATTCTACAGCTGTTTTTTATTCCTTTCAATGTGAACTCATTAAGTTTTTAAAAGAAAATTCAATAAATGTAGAGAAGATACGAGGGTTGATCGAAAAGTAATGCCTCCATGGCTGTTACTTTTATAATTGTTAACCGATTTTCAAAATTCTTTTTGTATCTGATACTGACATTTGTCCTCTATGTAATGCACTATTTACTTTTTGACGTTATCCCCATCCCTTTCCACGTACTGCACCAGCGTGTGAACACTAGGGTGAACCCGTCGGAGAGGAAGTCCGGGGTTGTTGTTGACACCAGGATTGAATGGCAGCTTTGGACGATCTTCTGCAGCACGATAACGCTCGCCCGCAAACAATCGCCACACACAAGAGGTGTTGCAGCGCCTACAGTTCAAAGATGAAAAACTGCAGTTCAAAGATGAATGATCTTGCACCTTGCGACTTTTACCACTTTCCAAAGAAGAAAAAGCTCCTTAAGGGACATTCAATCCCTGATGACGATATAAAAGTTCATTCAATCCCTGCATGACAATGCAGTTGCATGCTGTGAATCACTCTGCTCAATATGGCTGGTGAGATTTGCTGAACTTCAGTTGTGATTTCCTCCTTCAGCTCAGGCAAAGTGTGCGGATTGTTTGCATACACTTTACCTTTCAAGGCACCCCATAGGAAGGAATCGAGAGGTGTGTGGTCCGTCGAGCGTGCAGGTCAGATGCCACGCCAGATGATTCGATCAGCAAAGACGTCCTGCAGAAAGTACATTTATGTGTGTGCTGTACACGTTTCCATGCATTACTGCACACTAACTTTTGAATCACCCTGGATAATGAAGCCTGTATCAACTTCAGCTGCCTCTGCAATTCATCTCGTCCTTCAGGGTAACTCAGAAGTGACTGACTCTGAGGAAATGTAAAGTAAATGTACTTTCTTTATTACTAACAATTCGACATCATAATGCAAATTTATATTTTCTTACTAAATTATCTTCTTATTTAACAAGTGCTCAATACTTTTCTGTCTTCTGAAAAAAAAATCTGAAGTTCTGAGAAACATTTTTCCTATTGATGTAATTATTATTGTAATGCTACTATTGATTTTATTTTTTCGTGTAATTTTAATTTATAATACTATTTATATAAATAATAAAACGTAAATAAATGAATGGTCCCAAGGTTACACGCTTTCTCTTCCTTGTACGAGTAGTCAAGTCCCTACTACCTGACTCTCTTTGCTTGGAGCTCAAGCTTTAAAAATTAATATCTTCAAAACGGAGCAAAACACAGTTTTGAATTTTTTGTATTGTTTTTATGAAAGTATGTGTAAGATGTTAATAATTTTTTAACGAAAAAAAAAATACCCACCTTTTGAGATATTTGTATAAATAAAATATTTTTAAAGAATAATAAAAATTTTTTCTTTCCTATTTTTCATCAAAAATATTTTTATTAAATTCAAATATTTGCGCATGCATAATATAATTTTAAAAATTTCATATAGAATCTACAGTTAAAGAGCTTTCATATGTCACCAATCACATCTTTCTAAGTAAAATACAACCGAAGTTACAGTACTTCATAGATAAGGCCCCCACTCAAATTTCGCAAATTTTAAATGTCCGTAACTAACATAAAAAAGAAAAAATCAATAATATTTGGCATTCATTACCAACTCCCTAGGGCAATTGTGTATACCAAATTTCATTAAAATCCGAGAGGTCAGTGCCAATGCCTGCCTGAACTGACGTGGAATGACCCATATGAAAATGAAATACTGTTTTATTTAGGAAAAAAAAAAAAAAAAAAATCTTGAATGATTGATTAAAAAGACCAGGCACGTATAATTGCTATTATATCACGGAATTTGAGCTGTTTGGATATAGTGTGTTCAATGATGTTAAAAAACAACGACATATTTAATTTACCTTTTCCAAAAAAAATATTATAAGCAGTCTACCTTTTTTATACAATGTTTAAATCTTGTAAAGTCATTCTGATATAATCGATCTAAATTTTATGAGTTATAATCAATAAACAAACTATTGTTAAAAATATGACACTTATGATTCTTTACTTAGATTGGCTGATTAATATCTCTACGTTTATTCTTTTTATTACTGTATAACATACAATTTTAATTGATTTAAATTTTTTTAAAATTATAATCACCATATTAAAAATGACTTATATTTATCTTATGATAATTTTCCTTGTCTATATTTAATAATGCTATTTTATTCTTTTTATATTGTATTTATTCTTTTTTTATATTGTATTATTGTATTATTTTTATTATTGTAAGCTGTTATTGGGCTGTCATAGCCTTTTGCTTGTAAAATTACAAATAAATAAATAAATAAATAAATGTTATCTTCCTGCTTTTATTGAGCACGTTGCTAGCTCCGGTTTCGAAATGCTTAACCATTTCCTTTTATTCATTTTTACGAGTATAGTGGCTGAATACGAATATTTGGGCTGGTTAATTTTTGATGGCATAATTAACCAAAGAAATACCTGTAACATAACGAGTTCAACTTTGCTCACATTAGGTTCTTGTGCTACCAATATTTGTATATTCAAATTGTTCAGGTATACTATGCTTAACCACTGTAATCTTGATATAACCGTTAGGTAAAGTAGAAAGATTTGATTAATAACAATTGCTAAATGTATAATTACTTTTGTATTAAACAAAGGTAAGATTTAAATCCTAATTCTTCGGTTCAAATTGTAAAATGTTCTAAGTTAATATCAAGGAAGACATAATTAATTATAATTTTTAATTTTCTCGCTTTAAGTTCGTATATGGTAATTGAATATACAATGTCCGGCCATTTTACTAGGCACATAGCTAGTAACGTGTGGAACCTTCTTTAGTCTTCAAAGCAGGTTGAATTTTTCTGGGCATGAATTCAACATAGCGCTGATGTCGTTGTGGAGGTAAGGCGTATAGGCTAATGTAGTAATGAATTAGTTACGCATTTCATGGAAATTGGGCGGAAATATAGGCATGCCTCGCACTGCTCGTCCCAATGATACTCGAAGGATTCAGATTCGCGGCTGTGCAACACTGAAGCAGTAAAAATTTCACTGTTCCTGGACTCATCCTTCAGTGAATTAGGCCATGTCCATCAGCGCATTATCCTATTCCAAGAATACACAGTGGCCATTTTGGGATGTTCTTGGTCAGCAATAGCGTTTGCATTCAAACGTGAATCTAGGGATAACAAGGGATAATAGACAAGCCAGAAAAAAGTTTATGCAAGGTTTCCCCACCATAATCTTGCAAAGTTGTCGTAAAACAATAAAGATCCATGGACTCATGCTGCTTTCCGCAAATGCGGTTCCTGCATCGGCCCAGTGCTGGAGGTCCATGTCGCCAACCCCCCCCCCCCCCCCCCACACACACACACTTTTGAATTCGATAATTTCATATATGCCATTCGTTTGTGCTTCGTCTGTGCTGGTTTGTGCTGTAAATCCCATCGTTTCTGCTCAGAGTCACTCAAGAGTGTGCTTCCCCTTCCCGATGGTGTGCTTCACTGCAATTTAAATGTGTTAAAAACCTCAGCCAACCTGGCCAGCTCAACCTGATCTTGAGTGACTCTTTCTCGCCCATTTTCTCATAATCTTTCAAGGGAAAGGGTGTGATTAAAAATTGTTTTTAGACTAATGTGGTGTTGCTCTACAGGGTAACAATTGGAAATTTTTCTCTATCTTTAATAGTTTTCGAGTAAGCAAATGGATGACCTTAAATTTGGGGGTCAAGTTCAAATTTGAGTGCGGCAATGAATTCCCCACTCCCCTATTACCTATAAACCACACTCATCAGATCTCGCCTACCTGGCAGTTTTGAGATAGCTGCCATGTAACCAGAGTTTTTGGACACCTTGTATATTTATATCACGATAAAATTTTATGAACTTACGGTTAGGGAAAATTAGCATTTTATTTTTCCGACTTCAACGCAAAACTAACAAAACCGCAAGAGCGAAACGCCTGACAGGTTGGTTTGCGAATGTGCGGATAGTGAAAATTAACTAGGAATTTTAATGTTATATAGCAGGCGTGGGCAAATGAGGCTCCAAGAGCCGCATGCGGCTCTTCGTTGAGTTATGTGCGGCTCCCATTGAAAATTTAAACCTGTTTTTTTAGAAACGTTTTCACTGAATCTTATTAAATTGACTAAATAACTAATATTAAAGTAAGTAATATTTTGCTGTTTGAGATGGTGTATTTAATGCTATGTAACTATAGTGTGGCTCTTTATAATACATGAAAAACTGGAATGTGGCTCTTTATAATATATGAAAATCTGGAATGCTGCTCTCATTGACCTCAAGCACGCCCACCACTGTATCACCTCATTTAGGGACGTCATTAAGAAGAACCAATGAGGTGACGTTGGTGTCAGTAGAAGAGACAGTAACGTTGGTGTGACAGTATAGGGGGACTGATGAAGCAAGAAATATTGTGCAGGCCGCTGTCAAGAATTGAATCTGAAGTAAATTCGCTTGAAAAGAAAACGTTATTCTCAGCGATAGATAAAGGGGTTATAGAAATATTTTAAACGCCGTTATCAAATATAAGAGAAATAATAAAAGAATCTTGCAAGAAAAGTCAACCATTGTTAAGAGACGAGAAAAGTATAAGAGTCTTGAACATTAGGAAAATCCAGGGAAATTTTTGCAAACAAAAGGCTTATACCTTTCACTTTACCCACTCGATAAAGGGCAGGGGATGAGATTTTTTCACCGGGTCTTTTGCTAAACCTACATTTTACATGATTCTCTACAACTTTCTAAATAACACATGGGGTCTAACCCCTACCCCTACAAAATTAAAATTTTCAAAATTTACTCCTTCACCCCCAGGGACGCGAAATATTTTTATTCTGAATTAGGGGACATTAAAACCAAATAATCAATATTCATTTTCTCCCAATCTGTTCCCCTTGAGTCGTTACTTGGACCTAAAGACGGGATATCAATTATAAAACACCCTGTATATACTTCATTCCACGTATGAAGCAAAACGAAGGAACAGATGAAGATATTACGTTAGGAAAGGACTTTATGTTGAAAAGTAACGCGCTACTAAAATCAAAAGAAGCTGAGGGTAAACGGCAAAGTGAAGAGAGAATTGATAGCTACGAGCGGTTGATAAATAAATACATTCTGCAAGCGAAGGAGCTGCAAGAAAGTTATCAAAGACTAAGAAGTTTAGAAGACGTAGCTAACAAGCAAGAGAAACATTTAGATAAAATGTTAGGAGTATTAAATGAACAAAGTGGAAAAATAAATAGCCTCTTAAAAGTTATATTCCAGCTACAGCTAAGAATACAACAGTTGGAAAAAAGATTAAAAGGAGAGATTAATCAAGAAATCATTGGTAACGAAGAGAGGTCAACCATCGATTGCAAAAATACCAAAATGGGGCCAAATACTTGTAAAATAGATGAAATTAATATTAGGAAGAATAATATTAATAGAAAACAAAGGTATAAAACGACAATTTTTTATGCAAAGAATTATTTAGAAGACAAGCGGGACCAGAATCGAAGGCGGTATTTCGGAAGAAAGAGGAAAAGAGATAAGTAAAGAGAGGAAAAATAAAGCATTTTTTACCACCCTTCACTCTCAAAATGAAAGTTTAAGTTTCATCATTTAGAAGAAAGAATCTTATTGGTAAAACAACTTCTGACGTCACAAACTGCTCCTCGCAAACAAAACTCCATAGACAGGCAGGAAAAATGAACCTATTTAAATTTTTTTGTGGCAAAAAAAACATAAATTGGACAGAGAAAATTGACAGCATGTGTTGTCATCAGGAGCAAACCTGCATGTAAAATTTAAGAGCGAATGGAAAAGCGGAAGTGCTTCAAAATTCGACTGAAAGGTTCCGTACCATCTCACAAGATCCAAGAGCGAGTTAATATAAGGGTGGTAATAATAATAATAATAATAATAATAATAATAATAATAATAATAATAATAATAAAAAGAAGGAAAATATCGTCAGTCCGTTGCCAATAGAAAAGTGCAGAAGGAAGCGGAGAAGAAGCTGTAGAGGGAGGGAGTTCTTCAAGGAGAAAAGATTAATAAAATGGAGTAAAAAAAAAAACTTTTTAATAACAACGTTTTATATTAAAATAAAAATGCACTCAAAAGTAGAAAATAAGTTTTCTTTGCTTAATATTTTTGTGAATGTAAATAAAAACGTTGGGGCGCTCACTGAACATATTCTGTATATACTGCATATTCAGTAATCTCTATATAAAAATGGATGTTGGTATATATGTATGAGATCGATAAACTCCAACATCGTTTGACCGATCACCATGCAAGTTGGCACACTTGATCTACAGACCAAGAGGAAGGTTAAATTATCGATAATAAACCGATATTCATGATGATCGCAGGGCATATTAATAAGAGGTATCTCATGACCAACAATGCAAAGCAAAGTTTCTGCAACAATAGGTATCAACACGCAATTTACCAACACTATGCACGGACCAAGATATATATATCTCATGACCAACAACCAACAATCACAACACACACAACAATACAACTAACAAACAATTAAACACTGAATTATTTTAACTATTATATCATTCAAAAACATTCTATCTGAGGATTCGGAAAAATATCTCGAAAACGTATAAACCTCTAGAATGCCACCTTAAATTTCAAACATTGGAAGATTAACCAGACACGGGCGGCAACTGTCATTCAGAAGATCTGCTGAAACGTTTGAAGACGAGAGGCACGCCTGGAACTAACCGGATCAGAGCGTCTACTTCAAGAGCTGCTGCAACATTCGAAAAGCGAGGCACACGACATGAAACTGAACGCTCAAGACAGACTCGACCAAGAATTAGAATAGATCTCAAGAAAGCGGCATTTCATTACGATAAAGACTGCGATTACAGGATACATCGCGATGTTGTAATCGGTCCAATGACTACATTGTGCGTACATTGTCGCGCTTTGAAATATCAGAAAGAAACGCCTGGCATGTGTTGTTCCAATGGCAAAGTTAATTTGTCACCACTGGCGAGCCACCTTAACCACTTCTAACTGATGTGGCTGGAACTACTCGAGAGTCTAAAGACTTTCTACAGCATATTCGTAAATACAACTCATGCTTTCAAATGACATCATTTGGAGCGACGAATATTGTGAGATATGATAATTTTATGCCCACATTTAAAGTGCAAGGACAAGCGTATCATCAGATTGGTTCACTTCTTCCAGTACCCGAACAAGAACCGCAATTTTTGCAAATTTATTTCATGGGCAATGTGGAAAAAGAGATTGATCGACGATGCACATTAAGTATAGCAACAGATCGGAAGATTATTGCTGAATTACGAACATTATTCCACGAGCACAGCTGTTTGGTTAGAGATTTTAAATCCGCGTTGGAAGATGTGAGAGCGGAGGACTTGAAAGTCATTATCAGGGCAGACAAAACGCCATCGAATGAGCATGATAGACGCTTCAATGCTCCAATGGCTCCTGAAGTAACAGCTGTAATTGTCGGAACCGAGATTAACCGCCGAGATTTTGTTATCAGCAAACGAGATCAAACCAAGCAACGTGTTGATGAAACACAGATCGTATGATGCGCTTCAATATCCAATACTGTTTCCGAGAGGAGAAGATTTGGATATCATCTGCAATTGTATCAAACTAATCCCGCCACAGGAACTGCGACAGCGAAAAAGTTAGTTATATGGATTTTTATGCATACCTTATCATGATTCGAGCCCAACAATCCAACCATATCCTGCAGTGTCATCAACTTTTTCAACAGTTCATCGTTGACATGTACGCTAAAGTCGAAAGCGAACGACTCAATTACATTCGTTACAATCAATTCGTTACATATTCATTTGCGAGATTCAATCGCGAATGATAAAAAAAAGTTGCTGACATTGGACAAATGGTTATACTTCCGGCTTTGTATACTGGAAGTCCAATACACATGCAAGAATATGCTCAGGATGCTCTGACATATGTTCGCAAATATGGACGTCCAGATCTTTTCATCACCTTCACGTGTAATCCATCTCGGGATGAAATCAAATATTTACTTCTGCCTGGCCAGCAACCATCCCACCGCCATGACCTCATACGGAGAGTTTTCTGACAAAAATTGATACGATTCATGGATCTCATCACTAAGAACCATATATATGGAGAAACTCGCTCCTGGATGTTTTCTATTGAATGGCAGAAAAGAGGTTTACCACATGCTCATATCTTAATTTGGTTGGTTGAAAAAATAACTCCAACTCAAATTGACGATATCATTAGTGCTGAACTACCAGACCCAGAAGATCCAGAATTATTTGAAATTCTTAAAAAGAATATGGTTCACGGGCCATGTGGCCTACACAACCCACATTCGCCATGCATGAAAGACGGAAAATGCACCAAAAATTATCCACGTCAGCTGGTCAAAGAAACACAAACTGGTAGCGATGGTTATCCGCTGTACAGACGACGAAAACCAGATGATGGAGGACACACAACAACTATCAAAACCAAAAACGTTGATATCGAAATTGATAACCAATGGATTGTTCCCTTTTCTCCTGTACTTTCGAAATCATTCAATGCGCATATCAACGAAGAGTCCTGCAATTCAGTTAAGTCGATCAAATACATATGTAAATACATACATAAAGGCAGCGATATGGCTGTTTTCGGACTTGCGAATCCCAATGAACCCGTTAATGAAGTAGACCAATTTCAAATGGGACGTTATATTAGCAGTAATGAAACTATATGGAGAATTTTGGGTTTCGACATTCATGAACGCTTTCCTGCTGTTATGCATCTAACTGTTCACTTGGAAAACGGCCAACGAGTCTACTTCACGGAACAGAACGCACTCCAGAGAGCTGCAGATCCACCAAACACAACGTTGACCGCTTTTTTCCAATTGTGTTCAACTGACGAATTCGCAAAAACATTGCTATATCACGAAGTCCCGCAATATTACAGTTGGAATCAATCAACGAAGAAATTTTGTAGAAGAAAACGAGACGCTCGACATTCGTTGATAGCTGGAATATTTTCTACTGCCACATTGGGACGAGTATATACAGTTCATCCTAATAATGCTGAATGCTACTATTTACGAATGTTGCTTCACGTGATCAAAAGACAAACATCGTTTCAAGCTATCAAAACTATCTATGCTCAAAAATGTCGGACATACAGAGAAGCATGTTTTAAACTTGGTTTGCTTGAAAATGATTAACACTGGGACAACGCATTGGCTGAATCATCTGAAACACGTCATGCTCACCAAATACGAACTCTGTTCGCCATAATTTTGACAACCTGTGCGCCTTCTGATCCGCCACATCTCTTCCGCATCGCGTATCATTTCAATGCTTTCCTTCGTGTCAGCGGAAGTTCAACTTTTTAACGCTAGAGGGGGATCATCAGGGAAATCCTATGGGGAATTCAAGGTAAAAATTTAAGTCGGATAAAGTAGCATGAGCACGAGAGTATCTTGTAGTTCTTTACCCCTGAAGAGCGCCAAACAAGCCATAGAGATAAACAACTAGCGGTCAAAAGTTGAAAATGCCTCGACACGCGATTTCAAGCCCGATGCGGAGGCCTAATATCTCGAAGGCCACGATCATATTGTGAGTGTTTCTGGCCATGCCACCATAGGACGATCCAAGGATTCACTGCGGGATTGGCCTGGGATATAAAAGGCGAAGCACGAGATTCAAGAATTAGTGATGCGCGATAGTCCCTAAAATACTATCGATAGTACTATCGCCGACCGTTTACTTTGATAGTATCGCTTTTATTGTTTACATAGAAATAAAAGAGAAAAATGGTCATTTCCCTGACCAAATCGTAAGTTTAAAAAAAAACAAAACATGTCTCTACAACAGCTTTTCAGACACAATTTTAATATTATAATAATTATTATTATTATTGTTTGGGGAAGCCAAACTCGGATCAAGTCCGGAAGCCAATCCCAGAGGCGGACCCAAAAGAGGGCCAAGCCCAAGGGACTCAATTGCGAGGGAGGGAAAGTTATGCACTCGTGGGAGTATTGATGTTTGGGTGTAGGAATTTCCTTACTATGTGACAGGTGTTTAAATTGTGGTTTTCTGTAAGGTTTTGTATAAGTGTGGGTTTAAATTTAGTGTTGACAGGCTTTTGTGTAGCGAGTATGGAATAACCCCAGTGGCAGAAAGAACGATAGGAACAAGGAACAATGTGTACTCTGTTAACTCCCCAAAGGCGTTTTATTTCATGTGCAAAATCCGTATATTTAGTGATTTTGTCAGTGTATGTCTTTTGTAAATTGTGTGTGTTGGGGATGGAGATATCAATTATGTAAGTCACTTTGTTTTGCTTATCTACTAGTGTAATGTCTGGTCTGTTATGAGGGATAGTTTTGTCAGTGATTATAGCTCTGTCAAAATATAGTTTATGTGTGGTGTTCTCTAAGACAGTGTCGAGGATATATTTATAGTATGGAGTGTGAATGTTCCTTAGCTTGTGTATCTTAGCTAGATGTTGATGTATGATATTGGCTACCTGGTTATGTCTGTGTAAATAATCTGTCTGCGTGAGTATTTTGCAACTGGATATGACGTGTTGGATGGTTTCCTCTGCGAAATGGCATTTTCTGCAAGACTCGTCAGTCGAACCTTTGTTAATATGTTTTCTGTAGCTTTTAGTGTTAATAATCTGGTCTAGTATGGCAATCTTGGTTCCTTCAGTTTCCCCAAAGAGACTCCCTTCACTCAACCAAAAGTTCGACGCTTTTTTGTCGACGTGTGGCTGGTTGAGGTCAGAAGGATGTCTACCGTGGAGTTGCTTTCCGAGCCATGATTGAAGTTTAGTGCATGTTGTAGGAATGTTATGGGTGTTCTGCATGCTGTTCAGATTCAGAGGTGTGTATTTTATATCAGCCATGCAGACTGCTTTGTGTAATGCTGATGTGTGTTGTTTAGAGTAAAAGAATTCTCTGAGTGACTGACTCTGTTTCTGGTGTAGATCTATTATGTCAATAAGACCTCTGCCTCCCTCTGAACGAGACAGGGTGAGTCTTTCAATAGCTGCGTGTGGATGGTGCTTTCTGTGCTTTGTAAGCAGTTTACGTTGTTTCCTTTCAAGTCCCTCAAGATCTATGTGTGTCCACTATATGACTCCAAAGGAGTTAGGAGAGTATTGGCGTGGCATAAGTATTGATGGCCTTGATTAAATTTCTGGAATTTAAATGCGTTTTAAGTATTGTCTCTAGCCTATGAAGATATTGTTTAGTGAGTGTATTCTTTATGTGTTTGTGCTCTAGAAGCTTGGCTTGCTTAAATCCTAGATATTTGTAAAATTCGTCATTTTCCATAGCAGCAATGTGATCTGGTTCATCTAATGTGAAGCCCCCTTCCCTGAGTACTCCATTTTCAATGTGAATGGTTTTGCATTTGTCCAATCCAAATTGCATGTGTATGTCTTTTGAAAAAGTTTGTGTAATGTCAAGTAATTGGTGCAATTGTGTTTGTGTGGAGGCGTAGATTTTCATGTCGTCCGTGTAGAGTAAGTGTGAAAGCGTGTAGTGGCAGCTTTTATTATGTTTAATTGTGTAGCCG
>JAHWFO010008480.1:4862215-4932034 GCA_023313115.1 Rhysida immarginata
GTAACAACAACAGGAGTATCCCACCAGATAAACCGGAAGGAAGAGCCCGATGTTGTCCCCCAAACAGGCCGAGGCCCAAAAACGGGGTTAATGAAATACATATAATAAACTAAAACTATCGACTAATTAATAAATAAGGAAAAGAAGGTACGTAAGATAAGTAATTAATAAATGAAGTAGAAAAAAAGAAAAAAAAATTGGTAAAAAATGATTGAATGGGACCTAAAAGCTATGATAATAATAGAAATAAGGAAGCTAATAATAACAGACGCAGAACAAGGAGTAACCTGGAGAATTAAATCATAGAACTATCCTTCGAATAACGTAAAACGTTTATCTTCGAAATCGTCAAGATTAAAATCCTTAAAATTCGCCTTAAAATTAGCAATAAGTTTCATTACTGGATCGATATCGCATAAATTAGTTCTCCACTTAAAGGGTGGCTTAAGAGTATAGCCGATTCGCTTTCTTTTCAACTCTTGAAAATTAAAATCGTCTATTAAAGCAGGCGCGCGCATCTTATCATAATAAAGATTAAGAAATATATTGAGAAAGCATATATTAATGAAGTGATTAATACTGAACAGAGGATTATTAATAAAATACAAATCCTGAACTTTGGGCCTTTTCTGGAGAAACTTACTAAAACTGGTAAATTTGCGCTGGATATGGGTTAGGGCTTGCATATTGCTGCCATACCATATCCAGACGCAATAAAGAAGCTTAGGTACCACAAATGCTTTAAATAAAGTGATGAAGATCGAAACGTCTGCAAAATAATGAGTGAGTCGTTTAAGAATTCCAAGGCGCCAAGAGATGTCGCAATTAAGAGACTCTGTGTGCGTCAAGAAAGAGCAATTATCGGTAAACAAGACACCAAGATCCTTAAGCCCAGACTTCCTAGTAAGGAGACCATCACCAGTGCTATAATCAAACAGAAACGGAGCTGTTTTCCGGTTGAACGAAACAACAAATGATTTCTGTACGTTTAGGACCAAACCATTACCGAAAGCCCACTTCGAGACAATTGCGAGGCTTTGTTGGAGAGTCTCACAAGCCTCCCAGCTATCTATCGAATAGAAGATTTTAATATCATCCGCATAAATCAGGACTTTGGTAGGTAAATTTTTTAAAGCAAAAGGAAGGTCCGCAATAAAAATGTTAAACAAAAGAGGGCCAAGCGGAGACCCCTGCGGAACGCCACTTCTGATAGAATAAGCGGAGCGCGATGGGTCTTGCGAACTAAGTTTAAAACTTCTGCCACAGAGCATCGAGGCAAACCATTGGGTTAGATGAGAAGGAAGCCCTACGAAACGCATTTTGTCGAGTAACAACTTAAGGTTGACACTGTCGAACGCCTTTGAAAAATCTAGAAAGAGGGCGTCGACCTGAACCCTACGATCCATGTTTTGGGTGATAAAATGCAAAAAGTGGCCAAGTTCGTTTGCGTTGACCGCTTTGGGCGAAAGCCATGTTGCACATGTGAAAAAAAAGGGTCAATATAAGCGCCCAACTGATCGGCAATAAGTGACTCAAGCAGCTTTGCCGGAAACGGAATTAAAGTAATTGGTCTAAAGGACTTAAAGTCCCCAGTTCCGCCCTTTTTCAAAATTGGATGAATCAGAACTTGTTTCCAAGCCTCCGGGTATATACCTCTTTCCAGCGAGATGTTAAACAAATGCAACAGAGGAGAGGACAAGGCAGGGAGGCAACCTTTAAAAATATAATCGGGTATGTCTGGGATAATGCAAGCTTTAGACGCGGACACATTCTTTGATTTATCAAGAAGCGTCTGAACCGTAACTGGAGACACTGTAAAAGAGGCGTCCGAACTCTTCCAACATTCTGTAAGCAATAAGGTGTCGGCCTTCACAGAAACATCGTTACTCATTGTTGACTCAAAGAAACGGGCTACTTCTTCTTGTTTTTGCAGCTCTAACGTATCAGTCTTTTTAAGATTTGAGTGTAGTAATTTTTTTGTGATATCCCAAAAACACTTCGGGTTCGATTTGAGTTGAATGCCCAATGAGTTAAAATATGTAATTCGATCCGATCTCCAACTAATTTTAAAATTCCGTCTGGCCTCCGTAAATCTAAGATAATCCTCCAAAGCATTAGAACGTTTATATTTCTTGTGCAGGTCTTGTTTTGACCTCCATTCTATTTTGGTTTTATTCGAAACCCAGAAGGGAAAGGGCTTGGACGAAATTGGCTTATGGCTGCGGCCTTTGTGAGAGAACTTGTTGTAGGATGTAGGAATGAACGTAGAGATAGAAGTTCGTAAAACTTTTACAATGCCATTCCAAATCTCATTAACGTCGGTGCATGATAGAATCTCGTACCAATCGTAAGCATTCAAAAAATTAAACAGACCAACGTAATCACCTCTGCTAAATAAAAATTTAGATTCGCTAACTTTACTTATTGCAGTCAAAGAGGTCTTAATGTGTACTAAAAGTGGAGGGTGATAAGCATCCGCCGGCACCATAGCGGTATCTGATCTATTAACTGAAAAATCCGTGTTAGCGAACACTTTATCGAGATTATCAACAAAACTGTTTTTTATTAAATTGCAATTCACAAAGTTGACCTCACTGAGCCACCTCTGAGTCATTATTTTTCTCTGTTTAGCATAGGAGCAGCTATCGGAATAGTCGTTAAAGTCTGAGTAGTTAAAATCGCCTAAAACGATACATTCAATGTCTAGCAAAATGATAAAATGCGCTAATTCTTCTAAAAAGATCTCATAGCTGGCTGACGGAAGTAGCGGCGGGATATAAATATTAAGAATACACATTTTATAGCTTTTATTAACGGAGCCCGTCTGTGCTATAATTACTCCGACAACATCTATATCTTTAATAGAAGATTCAAAAGAACAATTAAACGTTGTCAGGAAATCAGGGACCGCAATAAGGGCGCCCCCTCCCCGCCTTTGATCTGAACGATCGCTCCTAAATACTTTAAAGTTGTCTCCAAAAAGCATAAAATCGGTGATTGTGTCGTTCAACCACGTCTCGGTCAAGCAAAAGATGTATTGCGTATTCTCGAGAGCAAAATCGAGAGATGAGGCTAACTTGGTTCTCAACCCACGCACGTTTTGATAATAAATTTTGTTAGTCATTCCGAACTAAAGCGCCCTCCTCCGGAAGCGAAGAATCAATTTGATTTTCAAATAATCTACCGAAAAATGGAGATAAGAGAGTGCCAGAAGGCCAAATCTCAGAGTCGAAAAGAATATCGTAATCTTCACTGTTTACAAACAGTACGAAGGAGGAATAGCTTGGATGCTTGACCTTTAGCTTTTCACATCTTCTCAAAATAATTGATGGAAAAGTGGAGGATAAAAAGTCTCGAATCTGCACACTCGTTACGTTTGGTTGCAACCGTGAAACAAATAACTTTTTCTCAGTAAGATTACATCTATTGGAATTAATAATGCCGGCACAGTTCTCGTTCGTACCAATACGTATCGGTTTACTGTTGTATTTTTTCGGCTTATGAGAATTAGAAAATGTGGCCTTACCAGGCAACTCTTGGCTAAGGTAGTCGTCGTCAAAGTTAGCCGGCGTAGGCGACTTGACTCCGCTTGCTTTCGCCTTTCTAGTTATTTCAGCATAAGTGTCTTTCGAGCAGGAAGGAGTAGGTTTATCGCTTAACTGTAGCAGTGCAAGCACTTGATCTATCTTTTTGTTTAAGGCTCTATTCTCTTCTTGGATATTATTGGCTGTTTTGATAAATTCTTTTACCACGCTAATAAGATCATTAAGCGCAGTCAGAACTTGATCAATATTGGTAGACTTATTTTCCTTTTGCGAACAATTGGTGGATTTGTAGCTGAGGTCCGGATCGAATTCGACATTTTCCCCGAGCGAGGAAGCATCTACGCAGTTACTTTCGGAGCAGCGCCGTGTTGCTTTTACGACTTGGATGTCTTTCTTTTGCACATTTGCACATTTGGCGTGGAATATTAATTTGCAATTACCTGTACAAGAAACATAAGGCTGACGGCCGTGGATCTCTTTAAGGCAGGTGGGGCAAAAACCTATCGTGCCCTGCAAACCTTTCTTGCCCATGGAGACGGAGCGACTTAAAGATCGACTTGCACCTGCGGCCACCTAGCGAATAATAATAATAATAATAATAATAATAATAATAATAATAATAATAATGGTGTGGTCCTACGTCCACGTCGTGCGAGGGGGGCAACATCTTAGAGGGATGGCCCTGGTTAACAGGTCTGATTTACTCTACCCTTAGATTAATCTTGAGGGTCCAGATGACCCAGTAGGGCTGATGAGCTGATTACATCAACCAAGGGCCTGCTGATGATGGAGATGGCTAACAGGACCACCCATTTATTGGTGATCAATATGATTAGTGCTAGTGCATTATCTGATACCGGCTCGGATGTCACCCGGGTTACCAAGGTCCGCGCTCGTGGGTTAGGCAGAGGCTCACGTTCGAAAAATATGCCACAATCTCCCAGGGCCACTGGTGGAGAAAGCAGCACCAACCCCTGTTCGGCTACTGCAATGCCACAACCTGTCCCTAGTGTTTCAAGAGCTTCTTTGCTCTCGACCACTAAGGCAGGCAAGCCACGCCAACGCATGAAATGGACCAATGACATAAACTGTTTTATCATGCGAGCCTACTACGCAGTCACTAAATTGGAAACTGACACTACAGCTTACAGACAACGCTTATATAACATTTTCAAAGAGACATATCCTCACATCACAGTCACTGAACAACGCATTGCAGATCAGCGTCGCACAATTGTTATGAAAAATTTAATACCCTTACCCACGCTACAGAAAATAAAGCAAGAAGTTGCACAACAGCTACAAGAACACAAGCCATCTACACAAACTGACACTCAACACACAGAATCAAACACTAACATTGACATCACTAATGAACTTGTAGAACACACACTCAACAATGAACTTCACCATGATATTCACCCACAACACAACATGAATACCAAACTTATTGAAACATTAAATGACACCCTACAAAGATACCTTACAGTTTACACGGGAACAGATCCCACACAAAGACCAGGTATACCTAAAATAAACATAAACAGCAAAACAGGGGAAATTTTATCTTACATGAACACACATATCTTACCACAGTACATTGAAGAAAATCTGTCTTTAGAATACATACACCTACTTATTTACACTGGGTAGGAAACCAATCCATAAAAACACACAAAATTCATGTACCCAACAGAAACCTAAATGGCAAAAGCGGATTGAGTCTGAGATTGACGAAATCCGCAAGCAGTTAGGTAGACTTACGCAGTACACTAAAAACAACACTTCATCAAAGCAGAACAAACGCCTCAGACAATTATTTAAGAAGATTAAAACACACACAAGACATGAGCAGCACAATCAACACATTACAGAATATATGGACACATTAAAACAAAAGTTAGCTGCAAAAACACAACGCCTGAAGAGATACAAAACATGCACTCAGCGCAAACAGCAGAACAAGTTATTCGCAAACAATGAGAAGACATTCTATAAGCAGTTAAACAAAGATTATACACAGACAAAAAACACTGGTCTGCCAACACAAACAGCACTCCAACATTATTGGTCGTCTCTTTGGTCTGCCTCAGTTGAACATAATAGGGAAGCTAGCTGGATCAGGGAAGAGGAGCAATTAGCATCCACACTATCAAACATGCCTTATACTGACATAACAGCAAATGAACTCTCACAAGTCATTAAACGTACTCACAATTGGAAGGCTCCAGGTGTAGATAGGATTCAGAACTTTTGGTATAAGCGCTTCACCTGTTTGCATCTGGCCCTTGCAAAACAGATTTCCAACACTTTGCAAACACCACAGACATTGCCACATTTCCTCACACAAGGAATTACATACATGGTACCAAAGTCACATAACACTACAGATCCCACACAATATAGACCTATCACATGCTTGCCTACACTTTACAAAATAATAACTGCCTGTATCGCAAACAAAATTTATACACACATAGACACAAACAACATTCTCACTGAGCAACAAAAGGGATGCCGTAGAAACCACATGGGTTGTAAGGAGCAACTCCTGATAGACAGTGTGGTCCTACGGCAAACTCACAATAAACATCGACACCTCCATGCAGCCTACATTGATTACAAAAAGGCCTTTGATAGTGTTCCACACTCATGGCTTTTATATACACTACGATTATATAAAATAAACCCTACACTTATCACTTTTTTGGAAAGTACAATGCTGCATTGGAGAACTACACTACACCTCACACTCAACAGTGAAACCATCACGACTGACAAAATACAGATAAACCGGGGCATCTTCCAGGGTGACTCACTGAGCCCACTCTGGTTTTGTCTTGCACTAAATGCACTTTCCAACAGACTGAATAGCACAACTTATGGCTACACAATTAAACATAATAAAAGCTGCCACTACACGCTCTCACACTTACTCTACATGGACGACATGAAAATCTACGCCTCCACACAAACACAATTGCACCAATTACTTGACATTACACAAACCTTTTCAAAAGACATACACATGCAGTTTGGGTTGGACAAATGCAAAACCATTCACATTGAAAATGGAGTACTCAGGGAAGGGGGCTTCACATTAGATGAACCAGATCACATTGCTGCTATGGAAAATGACGAATTTTACAAATATCTAGGATTTAAGCAAGCCAAGCTTCTGGAGCACAAACACATAAAGAATACACTCACTAAACAATATCTTCATAGGCTAGAGACAATACTTAAAACGCATTTAAATTCCAGAAATTTAATCAAGGCCATCAATGCTTATGCCACGCCAATACTCTCCTACTCCTTTGGAGTCATACAGTGGACACACACAGATCTTGAGGGACTTGAAAGGAAACAACGTAAACTGCTTACAAAGCACAGAAAGCACCATCCACACGCAGCTATTGAAAGACTCACCCTGCCTCGTTCAGAGGGAGGCAGAGGTCTTATTGACATAACAGATCTACACCAGAAACAGACTCAGTCACTCAGAGAATTCTTTCACTCTAAACAACACACATCACCATTACACAAAGCGGTCTGCATGGCTGATACAAAATACACACCTCTGAATCTGAACAGCATGCAGAACACCCATAACATTCCTACAACATGCACTAAACTTCAATCATGGCTCGGAAAGTAACTCCACGGTAGACATCCTTCTGACCTCAACCAGCCACACGTCGACAAAAAAGCGTCGAACTTTTGGTTGAGTGAAGGGAGTCTCTTTGGGGAAACTGAAGGAACCATGATTGCCATACAAGACCAGGTTATTAACACTAAAAGCTACAGAAAACATATTATCAAAGAATCGACTGACGGGTCTTGCAGGAAATGCCATATCGCAGAGGAAACCATCCAACACGTCATATCCAGTTGCAAAATACTCACGCAGACAGATTATTTGCACAGACATAACCAGGTAGCCAACATCATACATCAACATCTAGCTAAGATACACAAGCTAAGGGACATTCACACTCCTTACTATAAATATATCCCCGACACTGTCTTAGAGAACACCACACATAAACTATATTTTGACAGAGCTATAATCACTGACAAAACTATCCCTCATAACAGACCAGACATTACACTAGTAGATAAGCAAAACAAAGTGACTTACATAATTGATATCTCCATCCCCAATACACACAATTTACAAAAGACATACACTGACAAAATCACTAAATATACGGATCTTGCACACGAAATAAAACGCCTTTGGGGAGTTAACAGAGTACACATTGTTCCTATCATTCTTTCCGCCACTGGGATTATTCCACACTCGCTACACAAAAGCCTATCAACACTAAATTTAAACCCACACTTATACAAAACCTTACAGAAAGCCACAATTCTAAACACATGTCACATAGTAAGGAAATTCCTTCACTCAAACATCAATTCTCCCACGAGTGGATAACTTTCCCTCCCTCGCATTTGAGTCCCTTGGGCTTTGGCCCTCTTTTGGGTCCGCCTCTGGGATTGGCTTCCGGACTTGATCCGAGTTTGGTTTCTCCAAACAATGATAATAATAATATTAAAATTTGAAGACCAGACTTACCTCGACTGAATTTTCACAATATGGACGCTTCAAAATATGAACTGAAGACAGCACGACAATGGCTTAAATGCACAATCAATCGACAATCGAACAGCGCAGGGAAAAAGAAACGAGCGGTCCGAAAGCAACGCCTTCACTGCCATACTCACCCAGGAAGTAACCAGGGGAAGTACACCGAACTAGGCAAGAAGCCAGATGAAACCTAGTTAAGTCATCCAGTGGATAAGATTGGGTCCTTTCCTATAAGGACGAATAAGTTGATTGTTGATTGACGAGAGGGCACGAGGAGCTATGAGATCCAGTATTCGGGAAAGATGGCCTTTTGGATGTCGTCGAAATTGATGTCCAGGACGTGTCGAGGCCTGCGATGCCTGAGGAAACTTCTAAACGTGAGTGGATGCTCCAGAATATCCGCAACCAGAGGATTGGGATGGTCCTTAATCTTCGGAAGCAATTTCTTCAGTGACTCCTGTACATAGCTACCAATGGGAGATATTTCAAAATCGTCGGCAATAGAAGTATTTGTTGCAACTCTCCTGTCAAGTTGGGCAAAAGGTCCTCAAGGTAACGTTTTGGAAGGTTTGGAGGTCCTTCCATCTGGACTTACATATTGTAGCCCAGGCAGGCATACAATAAAGCAAGATGGTTCGGATTACCGTCCTGTACAGCAATAGTTTGCAGTCCAATCCAAGCGCGCTGTTTCGCCCCACAAGAGCTACCAGACTGAATTTTGCCTTCTTTGCCTTGTTGATGGCGTAGGACACATGGTCGCCCCAATTTAACTTGGCATCTATTACCACTCCGAGATATTTATAATGTTTTATCCATTCGAGCTCTTTACCAGAAAGGAAGAGAGGATTCGGGGGTTTCCGAAGTTTCTTCGCAATGAACATCGCCTTGCACTTGTCAACGTTTAGGTCGAGTCTCCACTTTGCAAACCATTTCTCGCACAGATGTAAGGCCTTTTGTAACCGTGATATGACGTGAGCGGGATTGCGCTCAGTAGTCATGATGGCCGCGTCGTCAGCGAACAGATATAGCTTGCAATTAGTAAAAGTTGGGAAGTCATGGATGAAAAAGTTGAACAGTGCAGGGCCCAGGACAGAACCCTGGGGAACACCAGCATTGACGTCACAAGGATTAGACATGGAGCAGCCAACCTTGACACGAAATGTCCTGTTTGACAGAAAGGAACTAATCAAGGTAATCAGTTCGTCCGAAAAACCACAAGTAATCATCTTGTATATGAGGCTGTTGTGCCAAACCTGATCAAAAGCTTTACGGACATCCAAAAAGACAAGACCACCATACTTAGAACAGTTAGGAGGAGTGTTTAGATCTGCAACAAGCCGCCAGATCTGAAGTTGGCAGGAGTGACCTGGGCGAAAGGCAAATTGCTCATCACGAACGAGATTATTTGCCACACAAAATTCGTTAAACCTCTTTAGAATGATGCGTTCGAAAACTTTTGATAGCACGGGTAGCAAGCATATGGGTCTGTAGCTGACAGCAAAAGCAGGGTTTAGACCAGGCTTCTGTATGGTAACTATGACGGACTCATTCCACTGGTCGGGGAAGTAACCTAGTTTCCAGCAGTCATTCATGGCTTTGGTAATGATCGAGATAATATTAGATGGCAAGTTTTTGAGAGTACTGTTAGTGATTGAATCAATACCCGCTGCTTTCTTCATTTTAAGTCGCTTGATGACGTCGAAGATTTGTTGGGCACTAATGACTTCCTCAGGGTAGGAACACGATGAAAACACCGGTAAGCGATACACTCATCGTTAACTAGCTGAGTGTTTTGGAGGCTGTCCAAGTTTGTCTCACAAGGCGTGATAAATTGAGTTTTCAAGCAATCGGCGATCAGTTGAGCCTTTTCCTCGTCACTGGTGACAACGCTGCCATTTCCTGCAAGCAGTGGCGGCAATTTGTTTCTTTTTAAGGCCCTCACAGTACCCCAGAGCGAGTTGTCCTGGACAGATAAAGACTTCAGTTTTTCGCTCCACCTTTGTGTTCGTAGAACTTTAACCTCTTCCTGAACCTTGCGAGAAAGCCTGTTGTACTTAGTCTTAAAATATGGTAGTCGCTTGGTTGCCACAGTCTCCTATAGGAATTCCTTTCGAGAATGAGTCGCCTAACGTAAGGAGGGAGGTCGAGGTGTTCAGGACGCTTTCGGTCAGCAGTGGAGGTACTGGAAGTAGTAGCATCTTTGATAACGCGAGTGATTGCACTGATATTTGTGTTGATGTCGTCATTGTCGATAACCTCCTTGTATGGAATGCTATTTTCTTGAAGAATATCCTTAAAGAGCTTCCAGTACTGTTTGGTGCGAAGCCCTATTTTCACATCAATGTTTAAGCCGTCGAAGATAAGCAAGATTGGTCGGTGATCAGAGGTTAAGTCCCGGAAAGAAGCTCATCAAGCTCGCATAGACCGAGCTTGTGATTACGCGAGTTAAATAATGAGGTGAGCTTGATTTCGCCTGCATGAGCGTCATTAATAATCACGGAAACGGCTTCCATTCCTTCATAGTTGAGAGTGGCCGCCTCACGATGATTTATGCCGTCCTTGATAATGATCGTTGCTCCACCAAACGCGCGTCCGGCATTATTACCCAGAGGCATAGACATGATAGCCGGGCAATTTGAACACTTGAGTTGATTTCAGGTGCGTCTCGCACACGAAGGCGATGTCGACATTCCTGTTTACAAGGAAATTGTAAAACTCGATGCGCTTGCGAGCAATCTCCCTTCCATTCCATATATTGCAACGAAGTTTTCCTTGATTAATGATCTTGTGTGGGTGTCTATCCATGATTATTTGCTAGATTTCTCAGACGTGACCTGTGGCATTATATACCACTTTCCTTGTTGAGGTTTAACAAATTCCCCAAGTATCTATAAATACTGTGTAACTGGTTTGGATTAACCATATCTGAGTCATTAGCGCTAGATGCGACCGAAACATAAGTTTTCCCTTCTAGCACTTTGTTGCTTTTGAGCCTTTTGACATGGGGATATTTAGGACACTTAGTGTAACTAGAAGTGTGATGACCGTCACATCGAATACACTTGGGGGGGGGGGTCTTTACCCTTAACATTGCTACATTCCCTCGACTCGTGGTTGCCAGAGCATTTGTTACATCGAGGCGATTCGGTACAACCTTGGGAGACGTGACCGAATCGTAAACAGTTGTAACACTGCAAGGGTCTTTTGTTGCTTCTAAAAATTTCAACATTAACGGCTAGAGGACCGACACGTTTCAAGCTTAAAAAGGACTTGTTGTGTTCCGTATTTTGTAGTGGAACCAAGACTAAAGGCATATCAACGGCACCATTTGCTTTTTTAAGCCTAATTGCTTTTTCAGAAAAGTAATTTGATTTTCTGAGGTCTTCGCAGAAGTCTTCAATGTCATAATTCGTATCAATATTTCGGACAACGTATTTAAGCTGTTTCTCGGACTTGAGCTGATGATGCTGTATCTTTAGCACATCATTACTCTTAACTCCAGACACTAGAATTTTGTGAGTGCCCTCATTATGACATTTGATTTTAATGGTGTCCTTCCGACCTGTGTGAGCAGTAATTTTGTCAAGAGGTACGTGCTTTTTGATCTCCTCCAAAATCTCCTTTATTGTCTTCCCATGATGACGAACGATGATTGGTGGGATATATATAATTTGGATGACGGTATTGCTCCCTTTTCACGGGTGACATTAATATGGGAAGAACTGTGTTTAGCTTTGTTAGCACGAAGGGCTACAGAGGCACTAGCGCTGATATCAAAAGTGGACTTAATATTGTCAATTTTAACGATATTGTATACTTTTTCTAAAACCATACATGCAAGGTTCATACATACCCAAAATATCCAGAAATTTGAATATTCCGCCCAAACCAAACAGTACGAGGTTCTGGCTCTATATGTCTCTTGATACATCTTTCAGCTGCCGCTCTGTCAAGTTTCATAATCGTAGGCGCATATCTTTGTGAGTTATAGCTGCTTGTGTTGCAACGTGTTCTTGTGCTTTTGTGAGTTTCCAAATTATTCGACCTGGTCAGACGCAACAAAAAGTTTTACTGCGAGGTTTTGAAGAGACTGACGGAAAATTTCCCGCAAAAATGGCCTGAGTTGTGGAAGAACAAAGACTGGTTGCTCCACCATGAAAACGAGTCCGCACACAAATTCCTCGCTCGTTGTGAAGGAATTCCTGGCAAAAAACATAGCAAGGTCCCCTACCCTCCCTACTCTCCTGCGACTTCTACCACTTCCCTAAAATGAAAGTGCGACTTTTGACTCCATTGAAGATATCCAAGTGGAATCGTAATTGCTCTTGAAAAGCCTTCGGGCTTCCAAAAATGGGAAAAATCAGTGGGACGTGCCAGAGGTAACCATTTTGAAAGTGACAGCGGAAATAGGTTTTAAGGTACGTTTTCTGCTTTTTACAAGAAAATTCTCGGAAATTTTGGGTAACCTCGTATTGGACGATATATTTTTTATTTTCCATTTGTTATTCTCCAACACTATGCGAATAAAATAATATTGCAGTTTTTCTTAGGTAGGGTATCTCTACCGGATTTACCTTCACCTTTCCCGTAATCTATGAAGGTTTTTGTTTTTCAATAAAATTTCAATACTCCTAGCCTATCTTAAGATATTCTAAAATGTGAAAGATAAGATGTCGATATTTTTGATAATCTTGAAAAATATGTCTATAGAGAGATTTATAATTGAGCATCCAGAAGCATCTTTAAATTCATCATAAACAAATGTAACAACTGTATTTTTTTTCTTATAAAATGTAAATAAAACATACAAACAAAAAATAAATTCGTTTTATTATAACACAATCATAAAAAAATCAAGAAATGAAAAAAAAAAAAAAGAAAAAAGGAAAAAAAGGGTTGTATACCATTGGCAGTGTGAATTTCAGACAACTGCCATTGCTTACTCAATTTCTCTTAATTTCCACGCACAACAACCTCGTAATAAAATCTCAACTGTCCGTGCCCTGAATAGTTAATTAGTTGTCCTTAGCAACAAAACCGGTTTCATCCATTCATTCATTCATTTCTGATCTACTCCCCGAGGCCCCCGGCACTCCTTCTGCCCATTTTCTATGTGCAGCACAAAATTCTTGTGCAAATATTTTAAAGAATTATTTTCGGTTTCCCTATAACTTGTATTGAATACAAAAGTCATTCGCACTTTATGGAAACAATTTTATTTTTTTAACTTTAGTCTAAAAAGCCATATTTATTTTTCCTGTCATATTCTATCTGATTCCCCTGGTTCTTGACAATAGCCCGACACCGGTATTTCCAGGATGCAAGGCTGATTCGGAGGGCTACGAGGTCCAATTTGTCCCATTCCTCTTGCGCAGCTTTCCAAAGACCAGTCAAAGTTCTATACGAGTACCATCGCTTCCCGAGGGCTCTCTTGAACATCCCGAAAGCGCCGAAATCCATTGAGGCGGCTTAGGTAGAGCCATGCTTCATCCAACGCGTATAGCTTTTTTCCACTTGTGGCCGGCTAGGAATTTCTCGTATAGCTTTCGGCAGTTTCACCTTCCTTTCTGCGATGTGACGAGGCAAGAGTTAAGAACTTTCGGCTTGTGAACTTTACGAAGATTCAAATCTGTTGATAATTTGTGCAACTTTTGCGGGCGATATTCCTAGTTTCGAAGCAATACTTTTTGGTGTTGGGGAATTTTTGACGGAGACCAATTTTCGTACTCTTCGAATGACGTCCGCGGTCCTCACTTTTTTTGGGATGCGCTTTCCGACCCGACAGTTGACCCATTCTTTCTGCGGATCGAGCTTTACCACGGGAATAGAGTATATTGAAGACCTCTTTCTTAGAAATGGCAAGACTTTTTTGTTTACAACATTGTACTATTTGACTGTACGAGTAATTCTCCTCGGAAAGGGCAGTGATGTACCCTTCTAACCAACGATCCATTTACGGTGGCATAGTTACATGGAAAAAAAAAATTCCACCAATACATGCCTATGTACTAGACGTTTCTTACAGATAAATTTGCATTCACGTGAAAGTGATTTTAATATAGTTTACTTAAAGTGTGAATGACATCCTGTATTTACTGTATTATTCTATGCCTTATTAAGTCTGTGTTCATACGGTCGGTCGAATCAAATTGATATAACATAGTAGCATAATAAAAAATGAAAATTGAACACAGTGTTAAGACACTGGAATAATAGCAGCAAAATGACAAACGAGCAGCATCGAAAATTACGGGTCGGCTGGAAAATTTCTCCAAGGAAGAAGGCGGTCAATCATCTGCTTCTTACACGCTTAAGGTGAGAACCTAACGGTAATCCATCGACGGATATCCGATGCTTAAGGCTCAGGCTTTACAATTGGGTTGAAAAATTCAAGAGAGGCTCGCCTTCATAACAATGCAAACCAGTCTGAAAAAGAAAATACAGCTCTGACTCCAGAACACATTAAATTTATGACAATCTGACAAAATCACCGACCACAATTTATGAAATATTTGGGTGGTCGTCGATTTTCAAGACAAAAAGACGGCATTTTTTTTATCTTTAGCTTGACTCTCCGTTGTATTACTCAAGCTTTTAATCTGCCGTTTTATTTGTAACAATCATTATTAACCACCTTTACGGTCCACTATTTTTCAGCCGTTTCTCCGGGAGTTTCGAGTCAATTAAAATATTTTTTCTTCATATGTTTCGATCCATCCCCACGAAATATTGTGTAGTAATCCGAGTAAAGTTTTAAAATAGATAAACATTCCTATGTATGCGATAATTAAACAGAAATTTTTAATTTTTCACCGGCTTAAATAATACAATAATTAAAACAATGAAAAAATATTTTTAAATTTAAAATTTCTTACTGAATATACAAAAATTTGGCCCTAATTATTATTTATAATGAAAAGCGAATAATGAACTATATATTTTTGAACAAATTTTAAATAATACAATGGAACTCCCATGGGTCGATGTTTATCCGTTTTCTTAAACACGATCCAGGTGGACATAAAGGCAGAAGGTTTTTGCTTTCCTTGTCCTTGTAAAGAAAAACTTTTGGAGCTATGTTACTGGGATATAGCTGTTTTCTCTGACTATCGAACCCGTATGGCGCTTCCCAGAAATAACACTTACCATATGTCACGCCGTTCATGTATCTTGGTAACTGAAGAAATAAAAAGGGGAAAAAAAATGCCACATGAACAAATAAAGGAATAAACGATTGCTTAAATAGATGTTAAATAAAAATTTTAAAAAATTAAATTAAGTTCTAATCAATAATAATGAATAACAAGCGGGATAATTTTATATTTGAAATCTATTCGTATACAAGAGTCACTTACATAGTCAAGGAACTATAATACACACATGAAAATACACAATGCACTTTACCAATAAGGTCGGTTACATGGGTTACTTAAAAGCATTATAGACAAAGGAGTATAAAAAAAATCACTTATGGAATTCGGGGAGTACTATCTCCAACAGCTTCTATAAGTTGTGCGTGAGATTCCCTCGCATTTTGACCGCGAAGTACTTATTTTTTTACGTATGCACGTTAATCTAGCCAATGGTATACAGGGAAAAAACGGTTCTAGCCGATTCACAAACACTGCATTTCGTGCATTCTTTCCTCTTCCGTCCTTGAATATCTACACCATCTAGCGGCAGCAATAAGTACCATATGTCTCAATGCACAGCCTACTATACTATATTATCTATATAGTAGGCTGTGCTCAATGCATGGCCCACTAGATTATAGATCTATAATGTAGTGGGCCATGCTCAATGTTATTGTTGCATATAGAAAAATGTGGATCGCGGTCTGGAATTTCACTGTGAACCTCGTATAAGCATCTTCAGTCTTTTAGAGGACGATGAACGGGAGCAAAGGAGGGTAGAAGAACTGGCAAGACCCTCCAAGTAAGCTAAAAGTGTACCTAACTTTGAATTGCCAGAAGTTAATGCATCGCTGCCAACCACACACCTTCTATCACCTGTCTCATGTTCATGTGTCATTAAGAACGAATTCGACAAAGTAATTCAGCGAGAGACAGTTATGGGAGTTTTCAAATTCAATAGAAGCATATCTTTGTTCTAGTCATTTTGCTCACTCGAGACATATACTTGATATTTTGCTTTAGAGCATATTTAGTTTCATGCTGACATTGTTACTTTATGTAAGTCTTGCCATGGAATTTCTCACTTAAGAGTTTCACATTACAACTTGATTTTGACACAAAACTGTGGTAGGAAAATTCTGAATGTAAATTATGAACTAGTTTTATTTTCGTTCAGAAATGAATAGACCGAACATACACACCTATCCAACCTTCGCAGGAACCCACCCCGCTTATCGGATAAACAATTTTTTTTTTTTACTAAGATGAACCCACAGAGATGCTTTAAGCAACAGACGTTTCTTCACGACTTCTTCAGTGCCGATCTATAAATGATAAATAACTACATCAGCAAGAGATTCATCCTAATAATCTTGAACTTCCACCCTATCTCAATTTCTCACGATTGCTGAAGATCCGTAGTGTATTTATACATCATCCATTGAAAATTATTACATGATTTATTAAATATTCTTTTTAACCTACGCCGATCGCTCATTTTACACATTGTTATGATAAAGAGATTACCGTGAGAAGATCTTTTTGAACAGGTGTTCCTTGGTAGTGCCTGAAAAGGTGGTCTTGCTGTAAAAGATAAGAAAATTAAAGTAATTATAAAGCTGATGGAGTATGTAGTGCATACGCTAAAATTCTGATTTAGTTTACTTTTTTATCATGAAACCACTGAAATTTCATCTCTGTCTCCCATTCCACCAGCGAATCTTTTATTTTCTCAATAGATTCCTTCGATCTGGCTATCGTGGATGTAACAATCCCTGTAAAGAAAAACGCTCGATATTATAATTAATGAATTGGCAATTTTTTCCTCTTCAAATTTAAGTCCATAAAACAAGATCCAGTTTAGCAAAACGGGCTTAATTACCAGGAATTTTACAAGGTAAATTCCATGTGGAAATAAACCATCTATGGGAAGGAATGACATTGCGAGGTAGCTGCTTTAATAAATGTCCCTTCTTATCGACAATGGGCTGAGTAAAGCCAGTTCGACGTTTGGGAACCTAGTAAAACAAAATTAGTTATTAAATTAAAGGCAGATATTTCCATTTCGATTAAAATTATTTAACCTGAATTATAGATTTCTTCCTTTTACCTTGGAGGCCTTTGGAATCTCCCATCGGCTATTGCGTTTACTGCTGTAGCCATTCTCATACTGAAGAATAAAAATCAAAAGGAAATGCATATTGATTTAGAAAAGAAATTTGGGTATTTAAGATATTGAATAAGCTTGGTTTGCTAATTTTAGAATGAGTTCACCTGGTTAGAATGAAAGAGATAAGCCATTGTCGGACATAAGGGTTATGTTAAGATAAAGTTATGATTCTCTCCAAAAAAGGGAGATCAGATTAATTACACTCGATTTTAAGATACAGCCAAAAATTTCATTTCAAATTTAAAATTGTTACATGATTCTCTTGAAAATTTCATTTCATCCTAAAACTTTCTAAAACAAAATTTGTTCCAACATAATGTGCAACCCGACAAAGTTGAAGATCATGACAACATTGTTGGTTTATATGACGCCGAGAATCCTTAAATGAACAATAAAAGGAGGAACGGCGATAAAGCTTGTTTTATAATTATTTTATTTGATTAATAACATTTAACTGAAAATCATTAAAAATTTTAAAAAATTTATCGTCCTTCTAGTAAAATCTAAGAATATCATTTAGATGACAAATGCGATTTTTCTTTGTTTAAAAACAATTTACAATAAATTCTTTAAGAAAATTGTTAACTGGTTTTTGTAATATCCTTTACTAGCGCTATAACAGAAAAAAAACAACAACAACGACAAAAAAAACACTGCACAACGTATAAAGATAATGTGAAAACCAGTTATCAAGTTTGCGATATATTCAGGCTGGCAAGTTTGCGATTATTTTATGCTGATCCTGCCTTTGTATGTTTATTCCAGGTTTGCATGCGAGTGTATTAAATGTTTTATGCAAAGCGGCTAGTAGTAAGGGACTAGATTTTTAATTCGAAAGGTAGGACAGGGCACTAGGGCAACACCTCCTAGACACAATAATATACAACAAAGGTTTATTTTCAAAATAAGACTATTTCAAATCACTAAAATAAGTCGTATTTTTTAAATTTTAAACAGGTGGTGGCCTTACAGTATAACAGAGGGACATCAGGAGTTCCAACTAGTTTCGCCATTTATTCCCGGCTTTGTCAAGGATATATACAGCAAGAGGCATGCAAGCCTTTATATACAGAACAGTGGTACAAAATATGCATATACATGAACCAATAGGATACAAAAGAATTAAAGAGGAAAATAATGGCCAACAGGATAAATAGAAAAAGCACAGATTTTTGAATTATAATGGCCAATAGAATAAAAAGGGTGTAAACGCTAATTTTTATAAATTATACAAAAAGAAAATATACAAAAGGATGGTGCGCGTATACGCGGACCGAAAAGAGAACTCATCCGGTTGTCTGAGGACAAGAGGATTTACAGAAAAATAAACAGGCAAGAAATAACAAAATGTAAAGGAAAACATAAATCATAATAAAGAAACCGAGAAAAAAGGGGATCATAATAGATCAGATAAAGAGTTAAGTATTGCATATACATTAAAGTCTGTTTGATAATTGAGAAGCAGGTGGGGGGAGGACTTCTTGGCCTTGAATATTTCGATCGCTTCGAGGGTAGCAGTTTTTTCTGGCCTATTGCAGATATGCAGGACAGACATAACATCTTCTTGCGTCTTTAAAGCGTGTCCGAAATCTTCGAGGTGGTTTGCATAGTGGGAATTACGATCTCGTTTTCTATACGAGTCACTGTGTTCTCTGAATCGTACTGCAAAATTGCGGGTCGATAATCCTACATAGAATCTGTCGCAAAACGCACAATTCAGGCGGTAAACTCCGGATTGGGAATATTTGTCGGTGGTGACGGCAGTGGGTGGATTCAGGATGCGGGCTGATGGTTTAGGAGTACGAAAAGATATTCGAAGGCCAAGGGACGATAAGAAGTTAGAGAGCTGGGAGAAACTAGGGCCCAGATACAATAAGGACGTCCATTTCTTGGGAAGGGGCGAAACAAGAGGGGATGGGGAGAAGAGGGCCCGTCTGCGGCGGTGAAGAATACGGGAGAACATGGAGGTCGAATATCCATTGGCATGGGCGAGGTTCCGGATTATGCGGAGTTCGGATGATCTGGATAGAGGGCTGAGGGGGAGCTTCAGGGCACGGTCAATTAGGAATCTTAATGAGGCTTGTTTGTGGGTGGGGGGGTGTGAGGAGGAATGGTGTATTAAGTTGGAGGATGTGGTCGATTTACGGAAAACGGAAAAGGAGAGGCGGTTAGTGTGGGGGTTGTTGGTAATGAGGATATCAAGGAAAGGGATGGACCGGTTAGTTTCTAGTTCAAAGGTGAATTGGATATGTGGAGAAAAGGAGTTAAATTTTCCTTTACTTTCCATTTTATGATTATTTAATATAACTTACTACACGTCACCAGGTAAATAAAAATAAGTATTAAGGAATGACATAACCAAGTACCGAAAGGTTAAACTAAACCATTCGCGGAATCATATTTTAACCGCCTATGTTAAATTGTAAGTTTCTAAAGGACCATTTAACCACGTACCTTTGAACCAATTTGGATTATCATTAATTTTACCTTGTATTCATTTATGACACATCATTCCAAATTGTTTGATATATTACATACCATATTTTAGCATTGAAAGTTCCAATGAACCATAATGGTTCCACTAAACCAGGTGCCTTTGAACCAATTTCGACTATCAATAATTTCACGTTATATTCATTCATGATACATCATCCCAATTTGTTTGATATATTACATGTCATATCTTATCATCGAAAATTTTGAGGGTGTCATAAGGGTACCATTAGAGCACGTGACATTGTTTCGATTACAACCGTTTTCAAAATGGTTCATTCCCGGAACCATAGTTATCAATTGGCGAAAATAGTAATTTATATCCGTTTCTATTTCGTCATTACGATTTGTTTGATATATTACTTAATATATCTCTCCATTGAAAATTGCTAGATGGGGTCGTAAAGGAACCATTTGTGCACGTGCTATTGAACCGATTTAGATAATATTTGTGATTGGTTCGTGCCATGTACCATATTTATCGACTGACGAAAATAATAATGAATAACCGCTTCTATCTCGTCATTACGATTTGTTTGATATATTACTTAATATATCTTCCCATTAAAAAATTGCTAGGTGGGAAAATAGAGGTACCATTTGTGCATGTGCCAATGGATCAATTTAGATAATATTTGTGTTGTTTCGTGCCATGAACCATATACTTCGACTGACGAAAACAGATTCTGAAAATCTTTCACAGCCTCGGAGGAGTTAGAGTTACAGACACGTTTCCCCACACTGAAAGCATAAAGCACCTTTCGGTACTTAATAATCGCGATGTGCAGTATTCTATTTCCTCATAATCTGTAATGTCGCCGAACACAATACGAAATAAAGTAGAACTTAAGCAAAAACATACATCAGACTGATCACTTCGGGCGATTCGTGTGACTTATCTGGATGCTGGGAGAGACTGAAAGAGATGGTCTCCATATGAGGCGAATGTGAGGGAAGAAATCTCCTCTGGTTACATTTTGGAGGAATTTTTTTTATATAAATTGGAACAATCGGGACGGAATAACCTAAATCGAACAAAGAGTGAAAAAAACGGGACGTCTGGTCACCTTACTAGTAGGAGTTGTTGGTAAAAGAAGTGATCTGTCAGACTTCCAAAGTGGACAAGATTGCTATTGTCGTTTAACAGGAGTATCTATAACCATAACAGCTCAATTCTTTAGTTTCTAAAAAGCAATGGTTTTTATAAGTTGTAAAATGCATACACGAGGTATGACAAGACTACATCGGTGAGGAAGAACAGTCACCGAAAACCAAAATTTCATGGATTGTTGAATACTTTAAAAAATGGTCGTGCATAAACACACAAACGACTATTGCAGCAAACGTGACAGCAGTACTTAAGCTCCACCAAAGCACGTCTTGTTTCCACAAAAGCAGTTGGCAGAGAACTGCTTGCAGCCAATACCCATGCAAATACTGCAATTGTGAGAAAAACTTTTCCTCATTGATGATAACGCTAAAATGTAAACAAGATTGATAACGATTATAAAGTTTGGATAGCTGAGAACTAGAAAAGAGGAATATAGGTCCGACCATAGGTTGGACTTAATATGGAGAACCCTCAAGAAAGCTTATACTAAGAACTGTCTGGTTCCAACTGTTAAACATGAGGATGGATCTGTGATGATATAGGCGACGATATCTTGGTATTGAAACTACAGACCAGTCACAACATTCCACTCGATTACGAAAGTGAGGAGAATGTGAGGGACGGAATAATCGAAATCGAACGCTGTACTGTCCAGCGATATTCTCGCAGCTGAAATCCTACATTGTACCCAGAGCCGTCTTAACGCATGGGCACGATGGGAACAAGTCCGGGGGGCCTACGAGCATAGGGGCACCATGCTAATCTGTGTATATCAAGTAACTTGCCATAAATAAATACTATATAGTCTAGGCTATATTAAACTATAAAATAATATTTGCTGCAATGTTCTTGAGGAAAAGGGGTTCAAAAGTCCTCCTCATGTTTATTAGAACCGATAGGTAACACTGGGCAATAATGAAATTGCTTCTTAGGTGAAAGTAGCCAATCTTGAATGAATTTAACGTGCTGAATACGAATATCACACTGAAAAGCGTTGATTGGCTCTCGTTGCACAGATATTGATGTGTTATCTGTACTATCGGTTTTTCTGAATCACGGGAACCATCTTCCATCCATAACTATCGGGCATGCTGTCTACATGAAGGAGACTTACGACAATCTAAAGCAGCTATTGGAGAGGATTAACTATAGTAAATTTGGCTGTTAGATTAGTGTTGACCTAAAGGTAGTGTCTCTGTTGATGGGTTTGCAGCAGGGCGATACAAAGTACTGCTATTTTCTCTGTCTATGGGCGATGCAAAGTACAGCAAAGCAATCGATTTGCACTACATCAAGAAAGAATGGCCTGCAAGATCATCTTTTCAGCCTGGAGAAACGAATGTACAGCACCCACCATTTGCAGAACCACACAAAATAATCATTTCTCTTTTACACATTACTAAGAAACCATAGCCAATTTAGCTTTTTCTTAGTCATATTCGTGTTCAGCACATTAAATCCATTCAGAAATGACTATTTTCATCTCGGAAGCATGAACTTTTTGAAATTTTGTTGCCCAGTGTAATTATGTTTTCACAATGTGCGTCCGTCCGTCTGTCTGTTGGTGCTCTAATGGTCTGATATATACGCTTTGTCGCCAGCTGAGAAAGCACCCCCTCCCCACCAACATCGTGCTTGTAGTCTGAAATTTCTTAAGACCTCTCCCAAATTTAGATGCTTTTTAATAAATGCGGTATATAATTTCATAAATACCTCTAAGCAATCATTCTGGTATCACTGAAACGACGGTAACATGTTGATAATCGACATCTTTTATGTACAGTAAAATCCCGTTACAACGTACCTCACATTAATGCACATTTCAGAATAACGTACAAATTTCAAATCCCCGTCCCAAACGTAGGTATTTTAATGCTAAAAAGTTTCAGAATAACGTACCTCACTTTAACGTACATTTCAGAATAACGTACTAATTTTACATTCCCTTGGTTATATTACCCCTTCAGTACAACGTATCTCGTTCACATGTCTTGCTCTGATTGGTCAATGCAGCCCATGCGAAAGTTGCAACTGGGCCAATGTGCTAATTAAGCTGAGTTCACATTTCATTGGTTGGTCAGTGTAGCATATATAAACCCGGAAATCTCTGCATGCTACTCAGTCGGGATCCAATTTGTGCTGCAATACAATGCATTCACGTATTCTTATGTTTTTCTATGAATATATGCATTGTTCACAAGCCCCTCTACACCAAGTGTCTTTACACCAAGTGTCCCAAATATCCACAAGTCAAGAGGATCAAAAGCACAAAAGTGGTAGAGGGAAAGTCCTATGCTTCGGTCGCATCCAATTCTGCTGATACTAGTGATACACGTACGGTCGACCACAATCAATTTGACGTGATATCTACAGGTTTCTAGGAAATTTGCTAAATCACTACAAGGAAAGTGGAAAAACAGTGCCACAGACTGCCTCTCACGAATCTAGCAAATGACCATGGACAGACACCCATACAAGATCGTTAATCAAGGGAAACTCCGTTGCAATATTTGGAATGCGAGGGGAATCGCTCGCAAGCGCATCGAGTTTTACAATTCCTTACAAATTGGAATGCCGATGTCGCCTTCGTGTGCGAGACGCACCTGAAATCTACTCGAGTCTTCACCTTACCTGGATATAGTGTTTATCGCAAGGATCGGCCACTGGGTAATAATTCCAGCCACGCTTTTGGCGGAGCAGCGATAATTGTAAAGGACGGCATTGATCATCGTGAGTCTGTCACTCTAGACTTTGTGGGAATGGAAGCAGTCTCCGTGATTATAAACGATGTGGACGCAGGTGAAATCAAGTTTATCTGTTTATATAACCCACCTAAGCACAAGCTTGATCCTTGCGAACTTGACGAGCTGCTGTCTGGGTCCATTCCGGTTGTTATTGGGGGCGACTTGAATGCCAAGCACCATGCGTGGAACTCCAAATGCCCCAATCAAAACGGCAATATATTATATGGATACACGTTAAACGAGATTGACACCTTCGTTGCTGGTCCCCTTGATGACATATACTACTGCGACCACTTTCCTGTTAGCGACGTGCTGGATAATGCAGTTTTTAAAGGTTTCCTCAAGCCCTATAATATGTTCACAGTTGACGACTTATCCTCTGACCACCGTCCAGTGATGCTTATTTTTGAGGGTTTAAACATCGATAAGAAGATTGTACTCCGCTCTAAACAGGACTGGAAGCTCTTTAGGGATATTCTCAGAGAAAATAGCATTCCTTACAAGGAGGCTATTGATAAGGAGGATATCAATAGTAATATTAATGCAATCACCCGTGTTGTCAACTATGCCACTACTTCCAGTACCTCTACTATCGATCGTAAGCGTCCTGAACACCTCGACCTGCCTCCTTATATCAGGCGCCTTATTCTTGAAAGGAACCCTTACAGAAGATTATGGCAGCGTAAGCGACTTCCCTTCTTCAAGACTAAGTACAACCGGCTTTCTCGCAAGGTGCAGGAGGAGGTTAAAGCACTACGAAATCAAAGGTGGAACGATAAACTGAAATCCTTAACTGTCCAGGACAACTCGCTCTGGGGAACTGTGAGAGCCTTAAAGGGTAACAGACCAATTCAATTGCCGCCACTGCTTGCAGGCAATGGCAACGTTGTCACCAGCGACGGGGATAAGGCACAATTGATCGCTGATTCCCTGAAAAGTCAATTTACCACGCCTGGTGAGATAAACTTGGACAGCCTCCAAAACACTCAGATAGTTAACGATGGGTGTATCGCTTACCAGTACATTCATCGTGTTCCCACCTCTGAGGAAGTCATTAGTGCCCAAGAAATCTCCGACGTCATCAAGCGACTTAAAACCAAGAAAGCAGCAGGTATTGATTCCATTACTAACAGTGCGCTCAAGAACTTGCCTTCTAATATTGTCTCGTTCATTACCAAAGCCATGAATGACTGCTGGAGACATGGTTACTTCCCCGACCAATGCAAAGAGTCCGTCATAGTTACCATACAAAAGCCTGGTCTAAACCCTGCTCTTGCTGTCAGCTACAGACCCATAAGCTTGCTACCTGTGCTGGCAAAAGTTTTCGAACGCATCATTCTGAAGAGGTTTGTTGACGAATTCTGTGTAGCAAACAATCTCGTTCGTGATGAGCAATTTGGCTTTCGCCCAGGTCACTCCTGCCAACTTCAGATCTGGCGTCTTGTTGCAGATCTAAACACTCCTCTTAACTGTGCTAAGTATGGTGGTCTTGTCTTTTTGGATGTCCGTAAAGCTTTTGATCAGGTTTGGCACAACGGCCTCATATACAAGATGATTACTTGCGGTTTTTCGGACGAACTCATTACCTTGATTAGTTCCTTTCTGGCAAACAGGACATTTCGTGTCAAGGTTGGCTGCTCCATGTCTAATCCTTGTGACGTCAATGCTGGTGTTCCGCAGGGTTCTGTCCTGGGCCCTGCACTGTTCAACTTTTTCATCCATGACTTCCCAACTTTTACTAAGTGCAAGCTATATCTGTTCGCTGACGACGCGGCCATTATGACTATTGACCGAAATCCCGCTCACGTCATATCACGGTTACAAAAGGCCTTACATCTGTGCGAGAAATGGTTTGCAAAGTGGAGACTCGACTTAAACGTTGGCAAGTGCAAGGCGATGTTCATTACGAAGAAACTTCGAAAACCCCCGAGTTCCCTCTTCCTTTCTGGTAAAGAGCTCGAGTGGGTAAAAAATTATAAATACCTCGGTGTGGTTGTAGATGCCAGGCTAAATTGGGGAAACCACGTCTCCTATGCGATAAATAGAGCCAAGAAGGCGAAGTTCAGTCTTGTTGCCCTTCTGGGACGAAACTGCGCCCTTGGAGTGGATACCAAACTTTTGCTTTACAAGATGGTTATACGAGTCATTCTTCTCTATGGTATGCCTGCCTGGGCTACAATATGCAAATCCAGATGGAAGGATCTCCAAACCTTCCAAAACGTTACTCTGAGGACTATCGCCCAACTTGACAGGAGAGTCGCAACAAATATTTCTGTTGCTGAAGATTTCCATATATCTCCAATTGGTAGCTATGTACAGGAGTCGCTGAAGAGGTTGCTTCCGAAGATCAAGGACCATCCAAATCCTCTGGTTGCAGATATTCTGGAACACCCACTCACGTTTAGAAGTTTCCTCAGGCATCGCAGGCCTCGACACGTTCTGAACATCAATTTCGACGACATCCAAAAGGCCATCTTTCCCGAATACTGGATCTCATAGCTCCTCGTGCCCCTCGTCAATCAACAATCAACTCTATCGTCCTTATAGCAAAGGACCCCATCTTATCCTCTGGATGACTTAACTAGGTTTCATTTGGCTTCTTGCCTAATTCAGTGTACTTCCCCTGGTTACTTCCTGGATGAGTATGGCAGTGAAAGCGTTGCTTTCGGACCACTCGTCTCGTTTTCCCTGCACTGTTCGATTGTCGATTGTCGCATGCTACTCAGTCGGGATCCAATTTGTGCTGCAATACAATGCATTCACGTATTCTTATGTTTTTCTATGAATATATGCATTGTTCACAAGCCTTCCATTACCCCCCCCCCCAGTTTCAGAATAACGTACAAATTTCCAGGTCCCTTGAAGTACGTTGTAACGGGGTTTTACTGTATCAACAACCACGACCAGGATTTTTACATGAGCAAAACATTCTAAGACGCAGAAAGATAAAAACACATTTGTGAAAGGTCAATGGTGAACCTGTAAGATATTTATTACTACAATTTAAATGGACAAGAAATCGGCATTGAGTTTTACTGTGTTTGTCTACGCAAATTTCAAACGTAAACATACGATAAAGGCCATTTTTTGCCAACCAAAGCAATGGCCAACAGGCTTTCAAATGGGGACGCGGTGGTGGCGCTGAAAGCAACTCATGATTAAAGCATTGTATAAAGAAAATATGGACAATCATTGTTGCAGGCAGCCATTTTGACTCCTGTTACATTCCTATTTTTTAAGATGATTATTTCTTGTTTTGCAGTAAATTTAAACTTGCAGATGGAACACGTCCTTTTTGACAAAGGTTAGAGGGGAATGTGGCCCCGGAGTTTGAATTTGCTGAAAAACAAGACCAAACATCTTATGAAATAGGAGTCAAAATGGCTGCCTGCAACAATGAATTGTCCATACTTTCTTTATACAGTGCTTTACTCATGAGCGATCTACTCATTTCATATCGTTGAGTAAAACGAAAGACTGAGTTCGTTGGTGGAAAAAATCGGTGAACTACTTCCGGTTCAAAAGGTCACAAATAACAGAAGGGACCACGTTTTTCACTATACAATTCCATGTAAAAATGGCCTGTGCACTGATTAATGCTGTTCTCTCTTTGGCATTTTATACCTAAGGCAGAGGAAAGCTTGTAAGTTAAGTGAAGACACGTAATGGCCTTCCTTGATGGTCAAAATCGGTCAAAACTGCCTGGTTCAATGATATGTGGTTTAGTGGTACCATTATGGCCCATTGGAACTTTCAATGTTAAGATATGGCATCTATTATATCAAACAGCTTGGAATAACATGTCAAGGTTGAATATAACGTAAAATTAATGATAGTCGAAATTGGTTCAATGGTATGTGGTTTAATGGAACCATTTTGGTTCATTGGAAACTTTCAATGCTAAGATACGCGTTACATTAATCAATAGTTAATTTCTGTTAGGCAAATTGTTATCAATAGCTAGTAGCTAATCGCTCTCTTCAACAGTACATGCTTGCGTAGAAACGTTTTAGAAAATAGTTTATGAAGAAAGAATAGACCCTTACACATATCGCTTCAACAATTAACGCTTATTTCATTAACCCCTTCAGTCACCTTGGCAACATATGTTTCCAACTTGTATCTTGGACGTTTACCTTGTCAAAAGTGCGGTATTTTTTTATGTTTTGTAAAATTTCGTACTAAATAAATGACATGAATAAAATCTGTTGATTCTCTAATAAATATGTATATTTCGGTAGCAAATATAGCCATACATGTAAAAAGATAATAAAAAATGTTAATAAATAAAAAACTGCTGGTTATGTTTAATGTAACAGTATCAATATAATAAATGTAAAAACAAAATTTTTACAATCGAATTTAAGGTCTGTGTCTGAAGGGGCTACATAGGAATGCTTACAAATTAAAGAGGACTCTTCTATGTTCGAATATACATGTACCGGGTCCCACATAACCTTTTGCTAGAGGTGCATGGCCCAAACCGTAGCTGCATATGTATCACTCCGCAAAGTGCAGTTTGGTGTGCGTCTGTTGATAGCAAATAAACATGGCGGGGCTGATAATTGACAGCGAAGAGCAGCTTTTGTGGATCGGATTCGAGCAAATGCATATCGCGAGGCTAAGGAAGCGGGTGCAGCGTTCATTAATCGCAAGTGGATCGCGCAGAAGCTACGGCGCTGTGAAAGGTGGGTGCCAGATAATTGGAAGAAAGGTTGCGACAGCTGCCATGCGGAATTTGGAGGTGGGAGGCCATGGGGCATTTGACAACAGTGCTTGACGATATGGAGTATGACACGGCTCTTTTTGAGAGTCTACTGGGCTCATACCCAAATCGAGTGCGTGCTGTTCGCGAAGCAAATGACGGACATACGAATTATTGATGCCAACGTACCCATAAATAAAGCAGATTTGTAATTATCAACTAAAAGTTTTTCTGTTCATTCTCGTTTTCTCTGCAGACCCCTAGCAAAAGGTTATGTGGGACCCTGTATAGAGAATTACTACGATCTCCATTTATCTTTTCAGGTACTTTTATTCATTTTGAATAACACATTTCCGTGAGAAGTACGCCTTACCTTAGCAACCAGAGGCTCCCTTAGCAACCTCATCTAGCCTTAACAACGAAAGGCTTCTTTAGAAATCAAATGCTTTCCTTTTTTATCCTCGAATGCCTTAAAATCCTATCGTCCTGGGCATTTCGGTTCCTGACTTATTATTTCTTTGAATGTTCGGTGTACGAATTCGAAATACAACAAACTAATATATACGTGGGACGAAAAGCTAGGGGCCTCCGCATGCTGGTTTGTCCTGGGGCCCATAATGCTGTTAAGGTAGGTTCGTTTTTCTGCACTCACATCATTATGGATGTGGAAAAACAAATCATTCGACAATCGAACAGCACAGGGAAAAACGATATGAGTGGTCCCGAAATAATGCTTTAACTGCCATACACGTCCAGGAAGTAACCATTAGAAGTACACTGAACTAGGCAAAAAGCCAGATGAAACCTAATTACGCCATCCAGAGGATAAAAATGAACCCTTTCTTATCAGGACGATAAAGCAGATTGTTGATTGACGAGGGACACGGAGGAGCTAGGAGACCCAGTAGACTGGAAAGCTGAAGTTGGGAGGAGTGTCCTGGGCAAAAACCGTATTGCTCTTAACGATCAAGATTGTTAGCCATCCTAAGAATGATGCGTTCAAAGACAGCATAGGTAGTAAGCTTATGGACCTGTAACTGACAGCGAGAGCTGAGTTTAAGACTAGGCTTTGGTATGGTAACGATGATGGACCTTTCACTTGTCAGGGAAGTAACTATGTTTGAGAGCTTTAATCAAAGCATGTATAATCATCAAAGTACATAAACTGATATGCAATCTTGTCAAGAAGATTCAGATGTTTTTCATCAGTTACAACAAAAGTATGAATAAAATGCAGTTTTATCATTATTTTCTAAAATTTAAAATATGAGCATTATTTGTAACAAAAGACTTTAAATTTTAAAATAACGCGCTAAGGACCCATAAATTTTAAAATCAAGAAAAAGAATCAAAAATGCAAAATAAAAACACAAAACCATGTTTGGGTGGATTTTTCAAATTCTGGGGGATGATTGCATTTTTATTTGGGGGAAAAAGTAAAAGCGTGTTGGCAACACAGAATGTACATGCGCATATATTGGAATGTAGTATTCCCGTAAGCCGTCCAGTTTTCGTGGAGATACTCGGCATAGAAGTCATAGGTTGCGAACGAAACTTGACGTCCACTTAACTTACAGCTTTTTCACATTCAACTTTTTTAACTTGACGACTGAAACCTGCGGCCTTTCAGATGTTTCTTGAGATCCCTAAACACGTGAGAGTCACATGGGGATACGCCAGGGCTGTGAGTTGGATGCTGCATTGCTTCCCAGTTGAACTTTTTTATGAGGTCTACCGTTGCTTTCGAGGTGTGAGGACGCGCGTTGTCGTGGAGAAGAAGCACTCCTTCTGTAAGAAGTCCAGGGCGCTTGCATTTGATGGCCGTGCGCAGTGCCTTCAATGTTTCCCCATATCGTGCTGCGTTAACTGTGGTGCATTTTTTCAAGAAAGTCCTGTAAAATCGGGCCTTTGCGATCAAAAAACCACGGTCAACATCACCTTCGCCGTGCTGTTTGCGATTGCTTTTGATTTTTTTCGGAGGTGGTGACCCATAATGCTTCCATTGACGACTTTGACGTTTGCTTTCGGGCTGGAAATGAAAGCACCAAGTTTCATCCCCTGTAACGATTCTGTCGAGAAAACTCTCTCCTTCCTGTTCATAGCGAGTCAAATGTTGCAGGGACATGGCCATTCGAACTCCAAGTTGTTCTGATGTCAAATGATGCGGAACCCATTGTGCACAGATTTTTCTGTAGTGTAGATGGTTCCTGATAATGGAGTGAACAGTTCCACGACTAAGGCCAGTTTTAGCAACCACGACATCGATTATCACTCTTCTGTTTTCCTTTAAGACAGCGTCAATTTTTGCTTTGGAATCATCCGTGATGGCGCGGTTTGCTTGTCCGATCTTGCAATGATGACCGTCCCTCCGAAAAACGAATTACTGCTCTCTGTTCCTGTTTCGTTGACTCCATTTTGTTGTTTGGACGAAGCGATCACTCGCAGAGCTTCGAAGCGCGAGCTATCGTTCTTTCTCACGTTATGCAACCAGAGACACTTGCAACCTATTGTTCAATTTGCACGTGGGGTTTCGCAGTTGTTGAAAGCAAAAACTTACGATCCTACATGTCGTCTTTTTTTTTCCCCCACACAAATTTTTGTTTTCATTTGTACGACTCTTATACATGTAAAATGATCACATGACATTGATGTATTCTTCATCCATGGTAATATTTTACAGGCAAGACGAAACCAACTCTGAGCAATTCATATTATGTTCTTTCTTTTGAAAACCAAAATTGAAAAACAAAATGGTGTCTATCCAATACGTCAGCTGCTTTCAGGATGTGTCCAATTTTGGTTTTATTCCAGGGTTTTCCCATTTCCTCCTTTTTTTTTTTTATCCGTCATTCTTTTGTATTTGTTATTGCTCCGAGTTGCATGACGACAGTGAAACAACACGTTTTAAAATATGTGTTAAAGAAAGTGTTTTCTTGAAAATACATTATCTTTTTATAAAAAATATATTTTGATTTTGAAATTTTCGAAATATGTTGGTAACCCGGATACCCGGACTGTTGACATTGCTTTCGGACTTTTCCACAATCTTTTGTACTTTTTCATAATCATTTAGGATTTTTTCACAAACATTTAGTACTGTTTGTGATTAAGAACAAAAGCAATGTGAAAAAGCTAAATCAACTAATCAAGAATGGATGAAGCCCCCCCCGCCCCCACCACATCCATCCCTGAACTAAACGTTTGAACGAAATCAGTTTTAGAAGTGAGTAGAAGCAGGGATGGATGAACTTTCATCCATCCCTGGTAGAAGTGATTTCGGTTTGAGATATCACTGGACGAACACAGTTCGAAATTCGTGACCACTGGTGCCATCTGTTTTCCATTGAAGAAAATAAACTTTTCGAGTCGTTCTAACGATTGGAGACCGGTTGGCTCTCACTCTTCATTCATATAAATATGTCTGCTATTTCATAAGTAGATTCACTTTTTTTTCCTTACATCTAAATATATCTTCGATAACCTATTTATTCAACAACATACACTCTTGCTTCTGCTCGAAAAATGACTTGATGAAGTAGCTTTAGTTCAAAGAAGCTACTTCACAGACTCCTTTACGTTCTGATTAAGTAAATTTAACTAGGATTAGCGTTAAAACTCCAATGATCTAATCTTCGAAAATACGAAATTATCTTAAACAATAAATATATGAGAGTGGATGGGGATTGATCCCGCATTGGTTAATTTATAATTATTATTTTTTGAATCCTAGCTATTCCGGTCTTAGTGATTCTAAAAATGCTTAGTGATTGCATTTTTTTGGAACCGCAAAAACATTGAAAATTTTGTGTAAGTTTTCACAATAGATGGCGATGCTATCGACGATATCCGAAACGCACGTTTTTGCTTGGTTCGTACAGAAAGAGTCGGAATAGTGAGTGATATATGCCTGCAATAGAAAATAATTCCAGTTATTCATCAGGAATGAGTGGCATACAGTGTACAAAGTAATCATAATAATAAAATGTCGGATCTCGGTGATCGAGGAAGGAGGAGGAAGAAGAGAGGTGTAAAAATTAAGGTAAGGGCCAGAAAAAAAACGATCATACTTTTGATTTCTATAAAGGTTGACGCTTCATTTTGATTATTTTTTAATGTGAGGTGCAGCATTTCTTTCAGGATCCGAGTCCGCCTCCGTCGATCGGTCGCCCCATAATATTGACTAAACCATCATCGGACAGGGTGAGTGTAATGTAAAGAGATAAGAGCTGCTTTAGCCCAAAGGTAATTGCAAACAGATACCTTTACAAGGTGGTTGAGACTACTACTCATCAGATTACTGCAGACCTTTTGAAGGGAAACCATCTGAAGGGCATTAAAAAAAGTTTAATATTTTTTCTTAAACTTACTTTAAGAAAATTGTATCCCTGCTTTAGATAATAATCATCTAATGTGGACGAAATAGATATGAAATATACATGCAAAAATTAGAGACCAAAATTAAAAATATAAAAATATGAATTTTATAATTTACTATAACTTTATACATTAATGTCTACCATCATTGGGATTGATGGAGGGATTTTCTTGGTGAAGCACTGGTGGCTAGGTTAGCTAATAATTTACTAGGTAATGAGAAAGAATTTAATCATCAACACGTGTGATAGGATTTAATAATTGGCATGTTTCAGCTGTGTTTTAATCAGACGATATATAACGTGAACAGGACAGCTCGCCCATGTTATCACAGCAGTAAGATCTACAAAAAAATGTATAATTTGCATTGGTCGGGCTCTGCATTACTGTCTTTTGCACATGGAACTAAAAAGTTCATCAGCCACATAACTGGAAAAACTTCTAAAAGAAATTTTGGACAAGCAGCTGTTAATTGGCAAGTTAAAATAAGTGCTTCAGGCATCTTTGTCACTATCTCATAATCTAGTAGCAACTACTAGATAACATGACCCAGCAGCTAACCATCTTATTCCATCTAAAATAATGAAGGAAAGAAAAAAAATATCAAATGAAGAACAGTTGAAATTTTAATGAACTAGAATTTACAACTGGGATTGAATTGTGGTTTTGAAGTTTATGCATTGAGGCTAAATGTAAACAGATCATAATAATATCTATTTTTTTTTCTTTTTCTATTCCTCTTTTACCTTTTTGATTTCGAGGATGCATAAAGAACCATTGAATCTATTGGAAATTTAACCTAGCAGGGGATCAGTGTACTGAGCTATTCTTGAGTCTTCCAAGCTTGTTAGTAAAGGGACAAACACAAACATCCATTCCCTAAACGGAATTTTAACCCACAACTTGGTGGTTTTGAAACACAAACATCCAGGCCCTAAGTGCTCAGGGCCCTGAGCTGGTGATCATAATAATAGCTGCAGAAAAACAATTCAAAATTACTTGCAGTGTTTACAAATTCTCACCAATATTTAATAAGGCGACTAATGTGACCAAATCACTAGTGGCACCATATCGAGAGTTTATCTCTTGGAATTTATATTATGGTTAACAGTAGTCCGATTAGAGTTGGTTGACCTATACTTTGTTTTAGTAAACATCATGCCAACATCACTTGCACAGTATTGAGTTTCCTACATTATTTTATGAATTTTCATTTTTACAGTAAAATGTAGGTGCCAAGTGCTCAGTGGATGTATAGTAGAACTTCGATTTTTCATCAGGATCAGGATCAAGGGATGAAGGGGGTGGTGACAGATATATGAGAAATAGACAGATAATAGAAATTTCTTAAATTGCACTTTCCGAATGTATGTACGTGTATTTAATATCAAGGGATAATATAATATATAATATTAGAAATGAAAAAATAAATACAATACTAATTAAAAATTAACAAAATAATTAATAAAAACGATTACAATCAAAGTAAGACTAGAAAGAGTAAAGAAAGACTAAAATAAATTTCAAAGAGACCGTATTTCCTTCCCTAATAAATCCCACTTTCTGTCTAATCCGTTATCCACCTATTTTCTGAACTCCCTTTCTAAAAACGATCCACCTCCCTCCACCGGCTCCAGCTCCCCTAATCTTAGCACAACCTCAGTTATTAACCTGTCAACCACTAAACTCTCGTCTCTCGAGATCAAAACCCTGTCCAAAGGCCTTTCCTTCTGTCCCACTCCTAATACTATTGACACTTTTGATATCATTTCCTCTGTCGATAACTTCAACCGTGCCCTCAGATCCCGTCTATACTTTTGCATGAATCCTTCCAATTCTACTCCCTCTACCAACTCTACCTTCCACATTCCCAGCGACTGGACCCCTCCTCATGACATCAATCCTGAACTTGAAGTTTACATAAAGTCCATACAAAACGACATCCTCTCCGTCACTAAAAATATTAAAAAACCTCTTCCTAACCTCACCAATAACGAATTCCTTTGCATCAAACGCCTTAGCAATAACCCTGATATAACAATTAAACCAGCAGATAAAGGTGGCGCTATTGTTGTCATGAACACCTCTGACTACATTAACGAAGCTAACAGACAACTCTCTGATATTACTTTCTACAAGACACTAACCTCCGATCCTACTGACACGTTCAAAACCAAACTTCAAAATACTCTCTCTCAGCTTGAATCCTCTTCTGAAATTGATAAAAAAACCCGCCTCTTCCTCCTTCCTAAATTCAGTTCTCCTGGTCGCTTCTACCTTCTTCCCAAAATTCATAAGCCTGGCAATCCCGGCCGTCCAATCATCTCTTGTAACAACACACTCTGCGAGCCACTATCTGCTTTTGTCGACCACCATATACGCCACATCCCACCCAGTCTTCCTTCCTATATCAAAGACACTAACGATTTTCTCTCCCACATCCAGCGCCTTAACGACTCTAACTACGATTTCAAGAACGTCTTCCTCTGCACGCTTGATGTCTCTTCCCTCTACACTAACATTCCTCATGATGATGGGGTTAAAGCTGTGTGCAACAGTCTCAATGCTAACAAACCTTTCCATGTTCCTTCTACTGACACTATCTGCCTTCTTCTTCAGACTATCCTCACCTCCAATTTTTTCACTTTTAACAATGAATATTACATCCAGACCAGTGGCACTGCTATGGGCTCCAAAATGGCTCCCAACTATGCTAACATTTTTATGGGGGAGGTGGAAACCAAACTTCTTTCCACGTCTCCCTTGAAGCCGTTGGTCTGGCTGCGATATATTGATGATGTTTTCCTGATCTGGCCACACAACGAAGACTCACTCTTAACTTTTATCACCCATTCCAACTCCATCCATCCCTCTATCAAGTTTTCTCACAATTACTCTATCAGTACAGTTTCTTTTTTGGATGTCTCTATCTCTATCACTAACAGTAAATTGTCTACTAATCTCTATAAGAAGCCCACTGACCAACACCAGTACCTACACTATGACAGCTGCCATCCGCGCCATTGCAAGGATAACATCCCTTTAGGCCAGCTAACTCGCATCCATAGATTATGCACTAATCAGTCCGACAAGGACTTCCATGCTAACGCCCTTACCCACTCCCTAAAAGCAAGAGGTTACCCCAAATCTGTCATACGCGCTTCTATCTTTAAACATCGCAATTCTCGTCCTAACAACAACCCCAAACCTTCTCCAGCCATGACAACACCTACATTAGTTCTTCCTTATCATCCAACCCTTAATAGTATTAAAAATGTCCTAAGGAAATATCAACATATTATTGACAACTCTCCTCTTCTCCACTCCATTCTACCGGAACCACCAAAAGTTTCTTTTAAACGGACTCTTAATTTTAAAGATATTCTGGTCCATGCTGCTATTACCAAACCACGCACTTTCACTAAGGGATGTTCTCCTTGCAATGCTAAGCGTTGTGGCGTTTGTCTTTTTCTTAACCCCGCTACCTCTGTCTCCAGCAGTGCTTCCTCCTTTACTTTCAAGATTAACCAGAACCTGACCTGCACTTCTCACAATTTAATTTACCTGTTACATTGTAAAGTTTGCCAGAAACAGTACGTTGGAGAGACGTCCAATACCATACGCTCCAGATTTGCCGGGCATAAGTTCGATATCCTTAGCAATGCCGACACCCCTGTCGCCAAACACTTTAATTCCCCTGGTCACTCTTTACAGGCCGTCAGCCTTTATATTCTTCGTAGTAACTTCCATAACCAAAAAGAAAGAAAGCAATTCGAATCTTTTCTCATTTGGAAATTTAATTCCCTCACCCCTAATGGCATTAACCTCAGCAAAGGCACCATTCCCTCATTACCTTTCCCACATTCCTCTTCAAATTCAGCTATTCCCTAATTTGTCGTAGGCTCTCTGGGCCCTTTTCTTTGTCTTTATCTTTTCTCAGTTCTTACGTTCTGTCATATCTTTTACTTCTATGTTCATTTCTTGTCCATTTTTATACTTTTCTTCGTAGTCTCTCTGTATACCTTTATTTTTTGTGACCTTTTTTTGCGATTCTTTTTTACAGGGTGACTAGCGACCGGGAAGGGTCAGGGAATTTTGTAACCATCAGGGAATTCTTTGGTAACTAATGTTAACCTCGATGTTCGATGGTTTTAACATCGAAGTTAGCCTCGATATTCGATGGTTTTAACATCGATGTTAGCCTCGATGTTCGATGGTTTTAACATCGATGTTAACCTCGATGTACGATGCTTTTAATGTTCGATGCTTTTAACGATATTCAGGGAATTTTACGTAATCTTTTTGCTAGCCACCCTATCATTCCTAACCTTTTATATATTTTTTTATAATAATTTTTTACATTTTCAATTTCCTATGTGTTATCCTATTGCATTTTTCTCGCCGCCATCTCTTTTTTTCCTATTTGTCCTTCGTCCTGTCCTATCCCAATACGTCTTGTAATTAATCTCATTTGTTCTTTTCAGCCAATACCGTATTACTAATCCCTATGCAAACCATATATAAACCCGTCCGTTAGTACACATTTCATAACTTCAGGATAAATCTCTAATAGTCTAATTGCTTTTAGAGAATTATCCTTTTTATCCTTTTTTTGCTTTGATAAAGGATAGTCTCTATCCGAAACGTCAGCTTTTTATTTTGTTTTTATATTTCTAGTCTTACTTTGATTGTAATCGTTTTTATTAATTATTTTGTTAATTTTTAATTAGTATTGTATTTATTTTTTCATTTCTAATATTATATATTATATTATCTATTGTATTCCAGGGTTTCTGTGTCTCGTTCTTTTCTCTTATAAATATTATCTATTTAATATCAAGTAAATATCTATAATGTATTTACAAACAAATCAAACATATTTAACCTATCTTTTTCCTGGTCACATGTATTCATCTAGAACATTCTGTTGTTTTCTGTCAGGAAACTGTGCTGATTATTTGCCAGTAGCAAAACTATTGTGCTATGGAATATTTAAATGATCCTTATTCCTTGTGGAATCATTTTATGTATTTTAGAAATTCCATGGCCCATTGACTTATGTTCAAAACAAACTAAAACCCATGACCAATAAAATTATTTTAGGCGCTCTACTTACATATATTAAAAAAAAGCCAAAAATTATTAAAATGTAAACTGATAATTGTTTTTAATATTTCTAATTCATCTTCTAGACAATTTTAATATTTGTTTCAATTTGGAATTCAAATTTTAATAATGTTTAAATATTTTTTACAGCAAACTCCCCCCAACACATCTGAATCAATTAAATTAGCGTCAAAATCATCAGAAATTATTCCCACTATCATTTTGAAATCCCGAGATGATAGCAATAGCGGTAGCAGTACTCTTCAAGGGGCTCATCAATCTACAACCTCTACAACTTCACAGTCTTCAGGAAGTAGTTCCAATCCGAACTCTTCAACTGCTCAGTCATCAACAGTCCCAACATTGGTGTCTTCCTCTTCCTCATCACATCCATCACCTGTTTATCAAATACAGCAGAAAAGCGGAGTTTCCACGCCTGTCAACACTCCTAGTTCTGAAGGTAAAAAAGTACAAGAGCATTTCAGCCAATTCTTGAATAAAGTGTACACCCCATTCTTGATTAACATTTATTTAACGCTGAATCATTTTTTGTAAAATAACGTTTACCTGTTTTTGATTAATGCTCATTTAAGGTCACAGAACACAGAGTCATATGCCATCTGGATATCCCATAAATCCAGAATTTGAATAATGCTGTTTTGAATAACATTCACATTTTCAGGAACCTAACCCAAGCGTTAGTCAAGAATGTGGCGTATTTGTGTATTTTAATATTATTATTTGTAGATTTGTGTATATAAATTTTAATCTTGCTTTTGAATTCCTGATAGTAACTTCTGGTTTGGACTCCAGATTGCTTCCTCCACCTGAAATGAAAAGTGTAGTGAAACTTGTTGATGAAAATTTCCAGTGGTGTGACTATGCAGTGGAGGTAAGTGTTTCACAAGCAAATATGAAAAATGCATATGCACAGTTAATAATTTACGTTTAAAAAAAATATAATTTCAGTATTTGCAAGACCAGTCTGATTATTTTGTTATTGGTGTTTTGGGATTGCAAGGCGTGGGAAAATCGACTTTGTTGTCGCATTTGGCAGGGACAAAAGCAGATGATTTAACAAAGTATGAAAATAAAATTTGATAAAACAAGTTGAAAATTAACATTTGTATCATTCGTTCTTCCTGTTCCTGCACATTAAATTTAAATTTTTATTTCTCTTTAGATCATTTATTTTCAAGCCCCAGTCACGTGAATTACGTGAATTAGGAGAGCATTGTACAAGTGGAATTGATATATATATGACACCTGAAAGAATTATTCTCTTAGATGTGCAAGTAAGTTGTTTTATTAAGATTTGCTGAATTGACATTTTAAAAATTCTCAAGATTACTTTTTATTCCATTTAATCAGCCAGTATTAAGTGCTTCAGTTATGGATCATATGATGCAGTATGAAAAAAAATATTCACCTGAGTATACATCTATAGAAAGTGTCCTTGAAATTCAGGTGAGTACATTATTATATTTTTATGTCCTAAAATTTAAAATGAAATTCTTGATATGTTAAATACAGGGCATCTCAAATTAAAGTTAACATTTCGTAGCTCGAAAATCAGAAAATCATATAATTTTGGGAATGCCTTAATTACGTACATGATGGGAATTTTTTTCCAGAGCTAAATAAAAGTTCCAAAAACCATCAATAGAGGTCCTACTACAGCTTTATAGAAAATGTAACAATGAACCACACTATTTGTCTAATGATTGCAAAACGTGTTCAATACAATGGCCGTCATTGTCAGCTACCATTTGTAAGCATAAAATAACATGTTCAAAGGTTGAAATCAGTGTTTGCTGTGGAATATTATACACATGGTGTGGTAAGATCTAACAGAGATGAAATGGGATCATGGTAGACCATGCCTTTGAGATATCCCAGAGCCAATGTCTGGACATGCTAAACCAGGGATGACCAACCTTTTTTTGTCTCAGGCCAAAATAAATTTCTGAAGGTTTTCAGGGGGCCAACCATTTGTAATTCAAATACATTAAAATATTTTATGAAACATTAACCACGTACAATCTCACTTGTTAATAAATTTTACAGTAAATAGTTCATTTCGTGGGCCGCATAAATTCCTTTGGAGGGCCGCATTTGGCCCGTGGGCCGCAGGTTGGTCACCCCTGTGCTAAACAGTCATGTCTTAGCTTCTGCATTAGGGACTGTTCATAAACCAAACAGTGCTCAATTTAGGGAGAGAGGGATCAGGATTTCTCGTCCAAAATTTCTCTGATTGGTTTACCATGGTGTCAAATGATGATTGGAGGAATGTAAATAGCACACCTTTCATGGGTGTCATTAATGTGGGAAGTACTGTGATTTTGCTACGAAGTGTGCTATATAAATAGGTTTCATCCATCCTCTGAAAATTTTAAAACAAATTGAATTTGTAACAAAATTTGTAACAAAATAGAATACATAGAATCTCTATTGTTTGGACTTTTCTTAGAACTGATAATTATCAAATTCTGTTTTCATAAATATGACCATCAAATTCTTAGCTCGGCCGTATCAACTTTTCAGAATTTTTCGTGCACCCATTCAACTCAAATTCACATGGTAAAACAGTGACCACTTTTGACTAAAAAAGGGAGGGAGGGGGATAACCAAGTAATAACCACGTAGTCAAATTATTTTTAAAATCATTCAAAATTCTGCATTTCAATATCTTTTTTTTGGGGGGGGTTCTAATTTTTCTGACCACGTAATTTTTAAGGGGGGAAGGTTAATATGACCACCAATAATCACAGGGGGGGGGGGGTCATCAGTGAAAAAAGTGGCCATGTGGTTTATGAATGGTCCCTTAGCAGCTTTACATAACCAAAATTAGCATCTGCCAGTATTTAATCTTGAAATGCACCCTCTGTTGATGGTTGCTGGAAGTTTGTCTTTTCTTCTGGAAAACATTCCCTTCATGTAATTAAGGCATCCCCAAAATTTCATAATTTTCTGATGAATAGTTTTTGCTGTAGTGAGTTATGAAATGTTAACTTTAATTTGAGACACCCTGAACTTAAAATATTTTGTTTCATTTTCTTTCAGTCCCTACAAATAGCAGCATTTCTGATGGCAGTATGTCATACAGTCCTCTTGGTTCAAGACTGGATGTGTGATCCTACTTTACTGAGGTAGAGATAAACAGTTTCTTTAAACCAACAACTTCCAATAAACTAAATACATGTACCAGTAAATATGGGACTGCATCTTTATCAGCTTATATGAAGATACCTTACAAAATTATATATTGCTTGGAAGCATTTTTTACATTAATATTTCATTCAATAACACAAAGCAGTAAGGAAGGCAAATAGTGAAAAATATTACAAATTTAGGCCAGGGATTCAATGTTAGGTTTTTACTACAAATAAAGAAAACAGCCGATATAAATAACAAAATATACATTTGAAAAGTTAAAAAAAAGTTGGATATTTTTTATAGAAATTAAATATTACAAAACACTTAACTCTTAATAAGTACAGTATTAAATAATATATTTCACTTTAGTAAATGTCAAACAGTAGGCAAAACTAAATTAAATTACATAAAGCCAACTTAATCCTAAAAAATTATATGTTAATACTGTAGTTACAAAATTATTAATAAAATTGCTCAAATTCAAATTCAAATCTCAAAATTTCTCAAGCATAACAGATCTGTAAAAATGAAACCGGAATTTTCCCATTGAATGTGGTTACCCGTCAAGCTGCGTCGTTGGCGCCATTTTCTTACTCTGACATGACAAAGTTTTTCAACTCACAACAATACAAGTTTCATATAATAGCATAGTTTGTAATAGCATTGAACATGTCGAATTTTGTGTCTGGAAACTACGATTTGCGGACAGCATTGGTTTTCTGTTACCATTTGAAGAAAACTTCTGCAGAATCGCATCAAATGCTTGTCAAAGCTTACGGTGAGCATGCTCTTGATAAATCACAGTGCTTTGAGTGGTTTAAAAAATTCAAAACTGGCGATTTTGACGTGAGAAACAAAGAACGTGGAAGACACAAAGTGATCTATTATGAGATGCTGAAACCTGGCAAAACCGTTAATCCTGAACGCTAGCGACAACAAATGGTTGATTTGAATCAAGCTTTGCGTGAAAAAACAGCCAGAATATCAAAAAAAGGCAGCACAAAGTGATTTTGCTTCATAATAATGCACCATCACACACAGCAGAACTGATCAAGGAAATGATTGAGGCGTTTAGTTGGGAAATACTTTTGCTTGCGGCTTATTCATCAGACTAGACTCCATCCGATTACTATTTATTTGCATCAATGGGACAGCCACTTGCTGAATAGCGCTTCACTTCATACAAAAATGCATGAAAATGGCACGATGACTGGTTTGCCTCAAAAGAACAGCAGTTTTTTTGGCGTGGCATCCGCAAATTGTTAGACAGGTGGGGAAAATATATAGCCAGCGATGGGCAATATTTCGAATAAAATATTTTTTATCATTTTCATACATTAATCGTGTATTTTCTATACATGTACAAAAATTCCGGTTTATATTTACATACCTGGTAAACCCGAATAAAGATATGGAACAAGGCAGAAGAATAAACTAGTAATGATAATGATGTGAATTCAATACCATCATCAAGTTAAGCATCACACTTACTGACTGTAACTTGCAATTCAGAATTTTTCCATAAAGATTTAACGATAAAGGAAAAATTGCATTAAAACACAAGCTGCATCCTAGTAATAAGCAAATAAATATGACTCACAATTAAAAATAATAGAAATAATATTAAAATGAAATATTAAACATTTCAATATTAAAAGAAAAGTTTTTTCAGACAACTTGTGATACATTAAATTCCTTCAGAAATATTGAAACATCCCTTTTTAAATGCAAATTACTAACCCATTGATTAGATCACAATTGCATGATGATGTTTTGAATATTACATGTATTTGTTTTGAAAATATATAAAAGTATATTTTTTGCACAAAAATAAAAACTACATTGTAGACTTATAGGTGTATAATAGATAAAATTATCAATTATTTTAGTTCAGACCTTTTCGGTACAAAATTGTTTGCATTGGTTTTATTAATTTTTTTTGCATTCGGAGTCAAATTAAAAAAAGAAACCGAGAACGTTTTGAGAGTTTACCATATTATAGTAAGAAAAAAACAAGTCGATGAACTTGCACCCCTAGTTGACACAAAAATGGAGAGAGGAAACAAAAAAGCTGAGACTTCCTGTAATGGTTATAATGGGGACATTGTTGCTTGCTTTAATTAAAACAGTGATGGTCAAACTGCATCCCATGGGCCACATAACACTCTAAAAACTTGTCGACAAGGTCACGACAATAAGGTCCTTCATTGTACGGGAAACGACAGATTATGTGATGGTCGTTAATTCTGTTTGTGGTCTTGATAATTTTTGTTGGGCAATGCAACTTGGCCAATTACTTTCATTTTCTATCACTAAATTAATGAGTCTGTTTAAATTATAGATGCCAGGGTTGAAGGATTGTTGGGTGTAGTTCCAGAATAAAAATGTGAATGGAAGAAAGAATGAGATTTAAATTTAGTGTTTAAAAAATATTGATTGCTCTAAATAACTGTATAATTTAGTATTGTTGTATGAAAAAAGGAAGTATAATTAATTACAAAATGTACAATGAAAAGAAAGCATTGGAGCCACAACTTTTGTAATAATTTTTTTTTTTGGAAAGGTTTATGCACACAGCTGAGATGTTGAAGCCTTCAACTCCAGCAACAATCCATGATCCTAAATTGGGAATAGAAGATCAGACGGAGTATTTCCCTCATTTGGGTAAGAATTATTTGGTTTAAAATTTGAAATAGCTGCAATTTTCTAAATTACTCTTTTAATAATTGACTCCCCCCCCCCACACAAATTTCCTTCTCTTGCTTTAGTTTTTGTTCACACGCGTTGTCATAGGGAAGACTTTACACCATCAAAAGTAGCTGCTCTTCAAGAACTATACTCTGCTGTATTTCAGAAATCCAAGTTAAAGCATAAAGGTTAAAAAAAAAAAAATAAGAGTCAGCATGTGTAAATTATGTATTTTCTATCTTTAAAATGTTTAATCTAATTTCTTCTGAATCTAGGCCATATTGGAATAGGTTACAGCTATCTGATGCCAAGTCTTTATGCAGCAAACAATGATGACAGTGTTAATTTATTTTTAATTCCAGATAAATTCCATGTTGATTCAGGTTAGTTTTAACTTCATTGTGGTTCAAGAATGTGTTTTTTGGATAAATTTTTTACAAAAGAAAGTGCTAGACTTAAATAACAGCTTCATTATTAACTGCTTGCTAACTCACTATTTTTATATGATAAAATTTTATTTACCCCTAATGAAGTATAGGGGCTACAAAAATTGCCTCATACCCATATGGGTTGGGGCTGTATATGTGTCATATATTGGGTGTTAGCAGCACTGCTCTCACATATCGTTCCTTGAACAGTGGCCCTCTCCCATGACAAGGACGAGTAAACTTAACCTGTCTCATTTCCAGTAGTCTATTTTTTCGGACACTATACTTTTACTGGGACCTTAACTACTTATCGTCTCTTTATAAAATAAATTAGAGTTATTTGACTGTTGCTTTGGTTGTATTATATTCAGTATAATAAATTAATATTACGTGTTTAATTTCAAAGTTTGTCTCAAAGTAGGTTAATATTGGGAATTATTTGAATAAGTTTTTATAGTGTCAAGATTGTGCCTTTTTAGTAGATACAGTAGATAATGCTTTATACATACAATTCTTTGTTTAAAAATATCAATTTAAAAACTAAACATAATATTTAATTTGTTGTTTTAGAATTATAACTATTTGAGACTTAATTTTTATTTTAACTTTTGATTTCAAGAGTCAGGTAGTTTCCCTGCATACAAAGGACACCCTGGATATAGTGCCTTGATACAGATGTTTTGTACACAGGTACTCTCTCTACCTAGGCATGCATTGACTCATACTGGCCATTCAGAAAAGAACTGGTAATACGAATTTAATTATATAAAGCTAAAGAATTCAGATTCACAGAAACTTTTTGTATTTGCATAAGTTTGCCTGAACTTAAGATTAGGCATGCATACATGTCAATTTAACCTATTATTACAGTGGGTGATAATTTTTTTTTCATGCATTATTTCCTATTATATTTAAAATCAACACCACATATTTCCAAAGTGAATATTAAGCTGGAGAAAAAGCAGTTGGTTATTCTATTAGTCATTTGAGAATGCTGTAGTTTTGTTTGTCAAGAAAACGCACTTAAGATGCATGTCTTTCAAAAAGTGGACACTTTGAATACAAGAGTGAATTGCTTTCACTTTTCTATTGAGGTGAATAGTATTATTTTTCTTCTTGTAAATAAGGCATTAAAGTAATTACTGCATTATTATTTGCACGGACCTATTTCCAATTTGTTCTGAATTGGCTTAAAGCTTTGCAAATACATGTATGCAAGTTTTGTCACAAGATAACCAACAGTGGAAATCTTTATATTTGACTTAAAATTATAAGCCTCTCATTCCTCAATAAACATATTTGATTTCTTTGAAATAAAATGAAGTTTGCAAGAGATCCCAAATATTAGAATTCTACTGTAAAAAAAACAACAAAAAAAACATAATTTCCTCGTTGCAAATGAAATTGATTTTGTAATTGTAACAAAATTTTATGTGAAATAGAATTCTTTTGTGCCATCTTACTACAAGAAAACAAGGACTCGCTAACATTTCAGTCACTATTTTTTTTTTTTTTATTTATTTACAAATCTTTCCATTTCAGGTTTCATTATGCAGCTCGTACGTGGGAATTGGTGAAGAAATCAAATCTCTTCATGGAATACAGTCGTTTGCTACCATGAAGGTATCATATGCAAACGTTGTCCAGATTTAGTTCGTATTGTCAGTATTTTCATTAAAAATGAAAGGCTTCTCTTTCTTGAGTAAGAAATTGGATGAGCAGTTGATCAAGAGGTTCATCACAGCGAGCAACCTGGCGTTCCATTGCTGACCGGAAATCCTCTTTGGCACCTTTGTTAACTCCTCTTGTAATTGTTCGTTGTCTAAAAAAGGGAAGAAGAAGAAGAAATTCTGTTATTTATTATCCCATTTAAAAAGGGATGAAATTTAATTTTTTTAAATTAGTACTTGGCAATCTGTGCTGTTGACACTTGAAGAAGATCCAGATTGATAATTCCTCCATCATATTTGGCTAGATAAGCAAACTCCTCTAACATGTCAATATCTGAGAATTACAACAAAGGGCAATCTGATTGTAACTAATGCTTTAGAAGTAATTTGAAATATTAATTAAATAAAATGAAAAAAAAAAATATGCATACTTATAATGTAACTGAAGAAGAGATTATAACTGAAACTGCCCTGTTCCTTGATCTTCTCGACTGCCTGTGTGAAGAGCGATTCGCTTTGCGGCCAATCGTATTGCAAGAGGACCAACAGATGGCCGAGGGCCTGATCATCTTTTACTCCTGGCTGCAAGGCTCTCTCCTGAGTTAAAATTGAAATAACATTTCATTTTGTAACTCTACTTTGGATTATTCTTCCATTTTGTTTGTAAAATTTTTCTTGTAACGTTAATCTTATTAAATAAATACGTTCATATTACGTACTTTGAAACACATGTGAATCAGCCTCACGCAATACTGCAACACTTCTTGCCTGTCATAATTAATGAAGTGAAGCTGTCGTCCTGTATAAAAAAAAAAACGAGAATTAAAAATGAACTTTTAAAATAATAATAAAGTAGGAAACAAAAAAACGGGCTTTAGCAATGAAAACAAAAGATGCTAAATATTTAATAACAGCTTAATCTCGTCATCTTGAAATTTTCTATACAGAATATACCGTACTGCCCCCAAGTCTAAGACATACTACCAAAATTTAAAAGCATTTGGAGAAAAATTTTGCGCACAAAATGACCTATCTAAAAATGAATAGCAAATGAATGAAAATTAGAGCCCAAATTTCCAGTCCTGGTTCATGTTAAAATCTCTCCTTGGGCTGGAATTTTTGTTTGTCACACTATGCGTAAAGGCATTAGTCTCAAAATTTTAACAAACTCGTTCAGCATTTTTTCATTAATTATAGAGGATTATGGCAGGAACCTGAGAACTAGTAGTTCTTGATGTCTTATTGCAAATTTCCCACTTCAACAAGGACTGCTACTGCTGCATGATGTAATTTGTGGTTTTTAAAGCTTCGTTATTTTTACTCTCCTGCTAGCAGAAACTATGAATATAGGTTTAGTTGATCTCTCAGTTTCTAGTTTTTGAAGTTCCTCCACCATGTTCACATATATTTCCATGTAGATTTAAAAGTTCAAAAAAATGACAATATTCTTGTTGTCAAAGATTAAAAATGAAAAATTTTAAAACTGTCGTCACCAGAAGAGAACACAAAATAGTGATGAAGGCTGAAGGGTTCCACTTGAAAAGCAAATTAGAAGAAAAACGAAGCAAAAAGTTGTCGATATATCTCCGTCACCAATGAAATAAAACCTGCCAGTCTAAAATTTTTCTACCCACAATAATTTGGGTGGACAAACTTCATCTTATTATTAAAAACAAAATGGCCCGGAAAGAAATTTTGCTGTGTTATAACATTACTAATATTGTTAACAAGCAGTTTGTGTTAAAATAAGGCAATTTAATGTTTTGTGTCATTAGCAGGGATATATGAAGAGGCAAATCCTTCATAGTTAAGATAAACATATTTAACCATTAACTTAACTTAAAAGCTTCTATCCAATTTATAAACATTTTCTTCTGTAAATTGTAACAATATTTTTCAAAACCTCATAATTCTTATACTCTTCTCATTCAGTTCCAATTTGCCATGGTTACTGTACAAGTTTTCTTATTGAAGTTTTTTTTAATTTAGTATCTTCATCTAATAACCATGGTATCTGTGTTGCCCTGCCTTTTAGCCCAAATGTTATCAACATAACATATATTACACTGCAACTAGTCTTTCCTTATGCAGGATGTCCTTCAATAGGATGCCCATAATTAGGCAATGCGTTACTGGGATTGAGTAAGAAAGTCCAAATTGCAACAGTTTCTCAGTGAAAACATTCTGTATAAATTTTATTACTTGCAATTTACGGTACTTACATTATGAATTATCACATTTGAGCTTGAAATGATCATCATGTCTGTTAAATCTGTAAGAGAATTGATAGCTCTTATTATAACAACATTATCATTTCTCCAAATTTCAGTTAAGTGCATTAAGTTTTCCCAATTAATAAAATTATTAAATCAAAATATCTAAATAAATCACAATTTGGAATTTGGTTTTATTAACTGTTCCAATGTTGATTTGAACTTTTTTACTCAAAATAGTTCCAGGAATACGTATCCAAGCTATGGACACATGGTATGCTATTTTCATTTCACTGCAAGGGTAGAGAAAGGATAATCGGTGTTCTCTCCTAAAATTTTAAACATGTGTAGGATAGTAATAAACCCCAACAGTATTACCAGGTATGTAAATATGAAACCGGAATTTTTGTATAGAAAATACACATTTATTGTATGAAAAAAACAAACTATTTTATTCGAAATACTGCCCATAACTAGCTATACATTTTTTCCACCTGTCTGACAATTTGTGGATGCCACACCAAAAAAAAACTGTTGCTCTTTTGAGGCAAACCAGTCATAGAGCCCTTTTTTTACATTTTCATAAGAAGTGAGCGCTGCTCAGCAATTGCATGCCCCATCAATGCAAATAAGTAGTAATCGGACGGAGCCAATTCTAGCGAGTAAGCCGCATGTGAAAGTATTTCCCAACTAAACGCCTCAATCGTTTCCATAACCAGTTTTGCTGTGTGTGATGGTGATTATCATGAAGCAAAATCACTTTTTTGTGTTGCCTTTTTTGACATTCTGGTCATTTTTCACGGAAAGTTTGATTCAAATCGATCATTTGTTATCGGTAGCGTTCAGTATTAACGGTTTTGCCAGGTTTCAGCAGCTCATAATAGATCACACCAAACACAGAGCATAGTTTCTCACGTCAAAATCGCCACTTTTAAATATTTTAAACCACTCAAAGCACTGTGGTTTACCAAGAGCATGCTCACCGTAAGCTTCAACAAGCATTCGATGCGATTCTGCAGCAATTTTCTTCCAATGGTAACAGAAAATCAATGCTGTCCGCAAATCATAGCTTCCAGGCACAAAATTCAACATGTTTAACGCTATTACAAACAATGCGGTTATATGAAACTTGTATTGTTGTGAGTTGAAAATCTTTGTCAGATGTCAGAGTAAGAACAATGGTGCCAACGACGCAGTTTGACAGTAACTACATTGACAGCTAGGGCTATTTATAGGCAAATTCTGGTTTCATATTTACAGACCTGGTATAAGCTTTTATGTCTACATAACCAGCCAATGCCATTTAAGGTAAACACTAACTGTAATGAGCTCTAGTAAATACTGTTGTTCCAGGCCAAAAAGTGCTCTTATTACCTGGTGAATTATTCTGGAATGGATTATTTGACTGGTTTGAAGATGTTACAGTGATTGGTTTTGGCAATGAATTGACAACAGGTAATACTCGTTCACATGCTGCCTATATAAAAGAATTTACACTGTTAATTATTTGAGCTCAATATGATATACAGATGAATAATGAAATAAGTATAATATGATCACTGTGTAACAATTACCGAATTCATTCCCATTGCAAATAAGCAGCTTGCCATGCGTAAATTAATTTTATTCTAAAACGATTAGAAAAAATAAGCCAGATGAGAAATTGGATGCCATATGTCAAAAAAAAAAGTTCTTTCTCCATTGCATACAAATATTTAATTCCTACTTGGAACGAAGCTGTCCCAAATGCTTCGAGCTGTTTAAGTTTAGTCACTGCTTCTTGATACTGACCCTATAAAATTAAATAAAAACGCATTATAAAATGCTTTAATTTGAAATTCAATTTAATTTTCATTAATTTATATAGCCCAAACTTTCTTGGAGGACCCATCTTGTACAGTAAAACCAGTGCCAACGACCAGCTGAGCTTAAAGACCACTTTTCCTTGATGCCACAGAAAGTTACATGTGAAATCTGTTAGTGTAATGACCACCTGTCTAATGCGATCAGTGACTGGCATTTTTGATCCCCTATGTATCTAAACCTATACTAATATAACAACGACTTATGCAGCCGATCAGGTCCTAAACTAATGCCAATTACATTACTACACTTTTCTCTGTAATTAACCAATCAGGTGCTAACCTAAGTGCCAATTATACCAATATGCTACTCTCTGTAATCAACTAGTCAGAGTCAAGAGATACAAAAATGCAACCAGTAGTTCTTTTACCTAACTGATATTGTTTAACTGGTACTATGTCCAACAACTGGAGAGTGGTTGCGAATATCCTGTCTAAAAATATTGACCACTTTGCTTATTCCATGCGACCAGTTGCGCACAGCAAGATCGGCCTTCAAAGCCAGGCTCTATCTATCGAGTGGAATCAAAATGGCGGACGGAATTTAATTCTTTAACTGCCTGGATAATCAAATGTTTTTAATCGTAATCGTAGTCACTGAATTCTAACGACGTATTTCAGTTTCGAATAAGCATCAACCAAGCTGTCTAAAAGCATAAACACACAGAATCATCTGCTTGGAAACGGTTCAACTATTACCTTATGAGACTGGTCAGACTTTATGAAAACACCCTGGATATGCTCGAAAAATATTTTGAGGATTTAATTTTCATTAGGATGACAAGAAAGTGCAAACCAAGTAACTTAGATTCTTTTAAAAAGAAATGAACATATCCGTTTTTAATCATGTTTGTTGATATGTAATCTTTTGATTGGACCTGTATATAACGACCACCTGAGCTTAACGACTGCTTTTGCTTGGTCCCATGGGTGTTGTTATAGATAGGTTTGACTGTATATAATTGGGGGGAGGGAAGTGCATTTGTTCATTGTAATGAGGAGGTCCAAAAATGTTGTCTGGGTTAGGTTTGGCATAGTGCCAAAAGGTGGGCAGATGTGTCTCTGCAGTGCTCTTTCTAGAATGGAATGAGCAAATGTGGAGTTCTGTATGCAAGATGTTACAAATGGTGCCTTGGCTTATGGGGACCTTCTGATGATCGGTTGTAGCGCGATTTTTTGGTCTTTGAGGATCAAGACCTCCACTTGAATGATTTGCAGGTCCTTATTGATGGAAGGTGGTTCTACAGTCATAAAGCGCATTCGTCACGCACGATCTATTTACTCCATGGAGTACGCTCCAAGCGTTCGTCATGCAAACATAGAGCGCTCCATTGTATTTGTCCTAGTAGGAGTGTACTCCTTTCGAGCGTTTACAGCGCGCTCTAAATGACCCAGGTCGTCAATAGGTGCAGATAGCAATTTTTTATCGAGACAAAGGCGACAAAAAGCATACATATCTCTTGTCGGGACAATTGTGAGTTTTTCGGTGGACGAGGTACAAACTACAAATAAATAATGTATATAATTTTGTAAACAACTGGTAAATTTAATAATGTTTATTTAGCATACGCTCGTAGTACTTAAAAGCGTACGTTCAGTCCTTTGTTATTCCTATAATGAACATTGTGGGAATAACAAAGAACTGCACAATGGTTGGTAAAGAAATTTTCAACGTATCCTTCGACACACGATCTCTTTAGCTTTGCATTTTGTTGCCTGTAGTTTATTACTAATGCAAGATGTTCATCCTCGCTGCTGTATTTATTTTCTATTGATGCTTTTACGACGGATTCAGACATAAAAATTGATAAAATGAAGAACCGGTCGACCATCATGAAATTGTTTCTCTCTACGCTCTACCCGTTCATCATCAATTCACAAAACGCACCAGAAAAAGACAGCTCTAAGAAATGAGTTTGCTCTTGTGAAGACATTAGGAGTAAAAAGATCGTGCATGACGAATGCACCTATAGTCTCATGTAATGGGACATAGTCATCATAGTCATTATACTCATTAAATGCAGGACATAGGTACCTGGTAAAATGTTCAACCATATTTATGATTTATTTACATCTAAAAGAATTTACATGTTTCCATTTTCTTTAAGATACTAACTTGGTAAATCAATAAATCCAACTGGAAATTAAGATTCCATGACCAAGTATCCATACGTAGCTGCTGGCTAAGCCGTTTAAATTCTATGGAATTAATCAAAATGCATTTATTTTAATAGGAATAGCACTTTTAATCATAATATTATTTTTTTAAGGTCAAGAAAACCATTTTATAGTTTTCATGAAATTTTCAATACCTTTATCAAACATATCATTGCTATGCAGGAGCTCCCAACATCTACTTGCAGTGATGAAACTCTGAACAATAATATTTGTAGAATTATGTGCAACTTTGCTGACAACAAAAGAAGGGCTGGGTTCATCTCGCAACTTTATAATAAAGAAAAATAAAAAAATCAACAAAAGCTACAAGGGTAGTTTGCCAATGAAAACTTTATAAATGTTCAAATTTCAATCAAAAGATATGTAATACAAACTGCTTATGTAAATCATAAAACACAAGAAGATGATTGAACTTACATCTGTATCCATTCGCCTCTTTTTATTTTTAACTCTTTAAAAAAAAAAAAAAAAAAATTATTTTACAATTTCTTAATTTTCTAGTCAAACTTAATTGATCATTCCTTTGTTATATTTCTGGACAGTCACTGAAATAAATATTCTATTATGTATAATACTAAACTGTTCTGGACAGTCATTCGATGGATTTCGGAATCCTTCAATGAGGACTAAAGATGGAACTGCAGTATTTCCAGCGGTTACTAGAAATTAAAAGATAGAAATTTAAAAAACAAAAATATTTTAATTTACGAGGGGCATTCAAATTTGACCTGGACTGTATTTCTTGTAAATTTCATTGTTGTAAAAATCTAAACTTTCATGGCAACAGATTGTTTGTTTAAACAAAATGGCAGACAAAATAATCATCAAGTTTCTCCATAATGAAGGTGTGAAAGCGTGAAAGCATCTGAAATTCATCAGAGACTTCAAAGACAGTTCACCAAGTCACGTTTGTCTCAATCATCCGTCTTTGCTTGGTGCCAAAAAGTTTGAAGGAGGGCAAGAATCCACCGGCAATGAACCTCATAAGGCAAGACCAGCAACTGCTGTCAATGATGGCATCATTGCACGAACAAATGAACTGATAAGGGAACAACAGGCGGATTCATGTCCGAGAATTGGCTTCAATACTGAACATCAGCACTGGCAGTGTGGAGACCATCATCCACGATAAACTGAAATTCAACAAGAGCTGTGCCAGATGGATCCCTAAGCAACTCTCTGAGGATCACAAAACTACTCGAGTAGAAATTTGTTCCATGCTACTGCAACGATAGGACAGGGAAGGAGACAGCTTCCTAAGGCGTGTTGTGACGTGGATTCATCACCATACTCCTGAAAGCAAGCACACAAGGAATAAGCATGGAGTGGCGACACACTGACTCACCACGACCCAAGAAATTCAAGATGACGCTGTCGGCAACGAAAGTGATGGCGACTGTATTCTGGGACATTAAGGGTATCATTCATGTCGATTTTCTGGAAAAACGTCGAACCATAAATGCATCCTACTACTCTGACATTTTGAGGACGTCCCTGAAGCCAGTACTAAGGAAAAAGCGACCAGGACTACTTAAAAGTGGTGTTTGTTTTCTGCAAGACATTGCCAGACCATACAAAGTGAAACTGGCTATGGACATACTGACAGAACTCAAATGGGACATCTTATCACATCCTCCATATAGCCAGGATCTCTCCCCTTGCGACTATCACCTTTCTGGCCCATTGAAAGAGTTCTCAGGAGGGCAGAGGTTTGGCTCCAATGAAGAAGTGAAAAGTTCTGACATGGTTTCGACATCAGCCCGACGATTTCTACACTAGATGCTCCCAGAACGCTGGAAAAAATGTCGAGAAGCAAGGAGAGTTCTTTGAGAAATAACTGGTGTGTGTTTTTTTATTTTGTAGTTTCCTAATTTTCTAAAAAATAAAATCCAGGTCAAATTTCAACGCCTCTTGAAATAATAAAAAGTATACTTACAACCAAACTGCTCAGGATCAGCTTTGCTAGTGTACTCGTATAAGGACTGAATAAATAAGATCGACGCACAAAAGAATACTTGTTTATATGTCAAATGGGCATCTTCCAGACCGTGAGGAGGGTTCTGATAAAAAGTCTGAATGCGTTGCCATTGGTGCTCTTTGCTTAATAAAAATTGAGGTTCATTTACATAATGACACATTATTAAAAACTTCACTTTCTTAATTAAATTACCTAGAAGATAGAAATAAGTCTTGTAATTCCCAATTCAGTTTTTGACCAACAACCTTAAAAATATTTGCTAAATGGGTCCACGGATTTTCGATAAGCGATTCACTTTCTTGAAGACCAGGAATAGGCTGATGGGAATTAGCACTGAAAGCATTAAATAATAATTATTTGTTTCTGATGTCAACAGAATAGAAAACATTTCTCAAGATTAAGAAATAGATATCTTGAAATTTTTGGGAAAAGACTCTCCTCACACTTCAAAATTTTTCCCGAGTAATACATGTACAAACGAGAATACCTCTCTCCTCAAAAATGGTTACTTGAGGAGAAAACCATCCTCAACTTGGCCTTTAAACTGCTTAGTGATAGGCTACTAGCCCTTATTCATTAAAAAAATAATACTCACCCTGATGGAACTGGAGGCAACGTAATATAGGTGACATAAAATTCAATGCATTTGTTTAATAACCTATACAACTGTTTTGTATGAAATTCTACACGAGGAGATTTGAAAATCAATGGCAAAATATCGTGAACTGAAATTTAAACAAAAGAAAGAAACAGAAACAATTAAGCACTTTGTTTAGTGAATTCTAGAATTAAATGAAGAGAAAGGTCTTAAGGTAAAATGATTTGAACATAAATGGCCTTATGCAAAATTAAACAAGAAATTAATCCCCCCAAAGAGGGTATAGGAGAGTAGCGGAAGCGCTGAGTTCATATATATTTTTCTCTTTTATCCATACTTTTTAATTGATTTTCTCGAATGTAGTATTTAAAAAATGTAAAAGAGATCTATCTTCTTTCATTCATGTCATTTCTGATCGAATGATATATCACGTACATAAGTTGCCATTTGAAAATGTTAATAGTTCTAAAGACCATGTGACTGCTACCCCTAAACTCAGATTCCAATGGATCAACTTGTGCCAAATTTTATATTAATGTACGGTAGATCTTGTCTAGAATTTCATTCCTTTACATACTTTTGTACTAAATAGACCAGCTGCTCCCCTCTAGCTCCCACACTCGTAAATCCGATCTTAGTGGTCCAATCAAAACCAAACTAAATAGTGAAGGATGGCATGCCCATGGTTAGCTAGGTTCCAAATTTCTGTGTCAAAAAATCTAGAAAGGGACAGATGGACATTGTAAAACCAATACATAGCTACACGCTTCCGCTAATTACTAACATTACAGTAAAAACCCCACTGTTATGCTTTTCGTCGGCCCGGCAAAAAAAACAAAAAAAAATAAACAAAATGTATAACGCAGGAAAACGTAAAATCGAGGTCAATTAAAAAAATCAATCAACTAATCCATTTCAAGCAAATCTGTATATATAAAAATGAACTGCTGTTCATTAGTCTCGCTAAAACTCAAAAACGGCTTGACCGATTTGAATAATTTTTTTTTTGTTTTGTTTCCTCTAATACAGGGGTGGTTTAAAAAAAAATAAGAATAAGGAAAATCAACCCCTAAGGGGGGGATTGAAAATTTGTTAACACATTAACTGGGGTTGCATTGTATACTTAACACATTTACTGGTGTGGCACTAAATAATTAACCATATTAACCTCTTTTAGGGAGGGGGGTAACGAATTGTAGAGTGTGCTATCCATGTAGCGTGATATCTCCACCATGACCTACCTAAAACCTTCCCAGGGTCCATCGGAATTACCATGAAAAATTTCATCAAGATTGGTCTAGCCATTTTGAGATGCATAGCGAACAGTTAGGTCCATGTGTGTTTCTTTCTTATATAAATCTATAGTTTAATTCCAATCTTGATGAAATTTGCAAATTTGATCTTCAAAGCAAGAAGAAGGTCACTGTCTACATGAAATTTCGAAAAAATAATATTTATCGATAATAATTCATGGATTTAAATTCAAATTATGGACCAAAAATATATGTATCTCCTGACGAACAATGCAAGGTAAAGTTTGTGCAACAATAGACTGCTCTGTTTGTTTTAACAGTAGTGATAGCAATACATATAATTCCTGTCCTTTGTGCTTTTCTTAGAATTGATAATTGTTAGAATATAACATTTTCTTGAAAAGCTTTAAAAATAAGCAGTAAATGGAAATAATGGAGAGTCAGCAGACTATTGAGAAACAGTGGAAAGGCGGCAGAGAAAGCAGCCCCTTCACTCGGTGCTGTATCGATTTTTCCAGCACACTGCTTCAACTAAACAAGTGGTGAGTAACTCTGTGGCCGTCGATGCAAATGTGTCAACAGAAGAAACTGCGACTGCCAGATTACACAAAGTGATGAATGCACCAGTTTTGCTTCAAGACCTCGAGAGCGGAGTGTGAATTGCAACAGTTTACCAATTAGAAAAGTTGATGAAAAAATTCCGCGACCTGGATTCGAACCAGGAACCCAGACTGTCATGGTCGACGCCTCTATCAATTGGGCTATCACAGACACTTGAACAGCCATGTTGTCACTAAGTGTCTTAAAGACAACCAAGTTGCCAAGAAGGAAAGCCCAATGGAAGGTGGGCACCCGGTTCACAGATCGTGAATTTCTCCTATCCAAACCATCAGAAAGTTTGATGAACACACAATAAGAAATAAAGAAATTAAACTGGAGCAAACACCAAACATTAGGTAAACACTACTTGGTTGTCTTTAAGACACTTAGTGATAGCATGGCTGTTCAGGTGTCTGCGATAGCCCAATTAGTAGAGGCGTCGACCATAACAGTCGACGTTCCTGGTTCAAATCCAAGTCGCAGAATTTTTCCATCCATTTTTCTAATTAATATCATTTACCTGATGCTTGGAGTTTGCTCCGGTTTAATTTCTTTATTTCCTAACACTTTATCAATTGTTGGAATTGCAGAATGCACAGACACAAACGATCATGTACATCCTTCGCCACCCAAGAAGAGAACTTTGGAATTGTTGAATTTTTAGATAAACAAATGAATTTATAAAGGTTAGGTCACACAAAATAGAAGAACTACAGCCATAGCCAGGACTGAAAAAATGTCAGATCAAACTATTGTTTCATTTTCATTCTATTTCCTCCCAATTTCATAGCCATACACATTAATCCACACAGTTTCTCCTGCACTATGGGTAAACTCGCTCAGCTATACACAACATTCCAACACGAACCGGGGAGAACTGTTACAGGGCCTCCATTAGGAACATTTAAAAAATTTTTTTTGGGTTTTTCTATATGAATTTTTACTGTTTTAATGTGTTAATTTTTACTGTATATTCCCATTCAGATATTGCAAACTTTCATCAAAAAAGAGCCCGAACAACGCCAGGTATATCAGCTAGTATAGAATAAATTAAAATACATTTAAAACGTGAAAGGGAAATAAAATCTATTTTTCATCAAATGATGCTGTTTTTCAAGTTTTCCTCTTCTAAGAAAGTATTCCCATTTTCCTTAAATTTAATTCCACAGTAAACTTGAAGTGGCTATTCTCCATGCCATGCCATGGAATTCTTTTGCTGTTTCAGCTATCGCTGCTTTTTTCAGCAACTGAAAAACACTTGTGCTAAGTGTGGCAACACTGGGCTAAAACCAAGACAAAGTAAGGACCCACAGATTAAGGAGAAAAACAAGATGTGCCACCTGAATAGGCATTTTGTTGCACTTGAATTCCATTGCCATCTGGTGTTTCATGTGGTAAACTTCTATTGCTATTCGGATTAATCCGTTGCTTTCAAGTGTATACCTTTTTAAATTTAACTTTAATCACTGCAAAAGACGTTTGCAAAAAAAAAAAATTGTTCATCGCCTTTGGCAACATACTTAAAAACAACAATAAAAAAGAAATGACATAGATGTTTACTTATATATTGATAAAGATGAATATACTCCTTTAATTAAAATAGTAAAATTAAAATAAATAATAAAAAAATGATAATTATAATATAATAAAATAATAAAAAAAACAAGGAAAAAGTCACCAGAGTTAAAGTTTAAGTACGAAGAAACACAGAAGATGTACAGAAGTTTTTTTTATTATTTTATTATATTATAATTATCATTTTTTTATTATTTATTTTAATTTTACTATTTTAATTAAAGGAGTATATTCATCTTTATCAATATATAATTATCACTACTCCTACATTTATATTATAATAGATGTTTACTGCATGCACAAGTAGATTTAGGCACAACACTTTTTAACATAGGCTTGGCAAATCTGTTTCCTCCTTAATCTGTTTAAGGGCCTCTACCAACACCACTAGAGAAGGCCTGCGCACAGAAACATCATATATTGTTACATCATAAAAAGTCATTTTAATCAAATTTCTACAAATAATAATCCCTAAATTATGACTTCGTATGATGATGTAACAATGTATGACGTTTCCATATGCAGGCCTTCTCTCTAGGTAGTGTTGCCTCTGCACAGTCACACAATGCCTTTGCTTCCGTTTTGGCTTCTCGCCAAAACAGAAAGGCATAAAAAAATGGTTGTCTAAAACGAAAAACCAACAAGAGAAAAAAATTAGAACATGCAATAGAAACATAGGAGGATGCGGGAATATCTGGGTTTGCATTACAAAAAATCTGGGATTTTTTAACGTTAATGATATAGGAATTTCATGGGGACCAAACAAAAATTACGTACGAAGCTGGAAAATGTACAAAACAGGAAACATAAAACTGGGGTTCTACTGTATAACAATTGGTGCAGACACAAATATTTTTTTTTATAATTCTTCTCTTGCTCTTACTGGGGAATCAACTTCAAAAATTTTCATTACACTCCCAAGAAATTTCAAAATATATTAAGGGAAAAACTCCCATTTCCTAGTGTACAAACAAACACACACACAATTCAGATATTGAGATGATCTTACCTACTCATTTTAATAAGTCTTGATAATACTTTAATTAGTGAAATAAATAGTAGTATTTTAAATAAGATTCTAAATACCTAATAATTTTCGAAAACAATTAACTGGAGATGTTTGATGACTGTGTTTTTCTGCAGTGAGCAAGGTCTCCATTAATTTCATCTATTAAAAAAAAATGGAAATTTCAAGATAAAAATAATTTTAATAAGACCTAATTATGCATGAAATTTATTTGTTATTTTAATGTAACTAATGTTTAATTACAGGATTATTCATAAGTACATGAAACATTTCAAAAATTCATTATAAATAAACAATGCATTGAATAATAAATAACATTATACTGAAATAGAGGAAAACTCTCCAGATATTTCAGAGATGCTCAATGTGTTGGTGATATGACAGACATCCAGACAATAATCAATTTCTTCCCATATGCATCTCAACATATCACAGTCCACAAGATCCACAGCAGCAGTGAATCAGTTGTGAAGACTCTGTAGGTTACAGGGAGTAATGAACACTCACAAAAAGAAGCCACACAGGCTTAAATCGGGGACCAGGGTGGCCACCCATTAACACAGCCTATTCTGAATGCCATATTTGCATTTGTTGCTGCTGCTACTACTGCTACTGCTAGTACTATTGCTTCTACAGTCAGTGACGAATGTATAGGAACTCTATTGTTTTGTTTGTTTTTTAAAAACGCCTTATGGAATATTTATTATTTTTTTCCAGATATTGTAAAACTTAATTTGAAATCTACATATATAGCTAAAAGAAGAAATAACCTCATTAATATGTTGAAAACTCTAAGAATACACCGCGACAAAAGTATAGGAACTTTCATACATATAAACATTTTATTTTAAGGAATTTATGTGTTTTAATGTAGTTGAATACATTTAATACCTTTTTTATAGGATCCTTGAGCACTGATCAAGGCATGTATTCAGTTAGGCATGCTATCATACAGGTTTTTAATATCATTTTGAGCCAGATTCTGCAACGATAAAATAATGGCCTTATCTGCCATTCTTGTACACATCCCTTGCCAACATGATCCAAACATTTTTGATAGGATTCATGTCGAGTGATAAGGCTAGGGGTCATTTTTTTGACATAAAAGAAAAGATTTTCAGAAAGTTCCTATACTTTTGTTGCGGTGGTTTTTTTTGTAGAATTTTCAGGTTTTCAACACATTAATGAGATTATTTCTTCTTTTAGCTATACATGTATATTTCAAATTCTAGATTTACAATATCTAGAAAAAAATAATAAATATTCCATAAGGCGTTTTTTAAAAACAAGCAAAACAATAGAGTTCCTATACTTTTGTCACTGACTGTATTATTACAGCAACCATGCGTATTGATTATTTTTTAAAACTTGGGAGTTTTTTCCCTCTCATTGCTGTAAGATTTACTATGATCCATTGCTTAATTTCACTGGTTCTGAATTTTTGACTTATGAATAACCCTGTGTTGTTAAATCAGAAATAATATATACCGGTAATACCTGATTGTGTTCTTAAATAGATAATGATAATTATTATTAAATAAATTTTTTTAAATCGACCTTTACTACATTGTAAACAAATAAAATCAAACCCTTAATTTGATAAGGAACATAAATGACACTGTTTTCAGGGAACCGAACAAAATAGACCCTGATGTTTCAGGCACAGACAAACTAAAAATTATCTAATAGGATATACTACTATGTTATAGAACTTTTAGATTTTTTGACTTGTTTTCAAGGACCATATGCATTTCCAAAATTAGATATCTCATTACTAAAGATAAACTAGAGTATTTCTGCAGTTAAGATACCCATTCTGGAAAAAAAAATTACTCATTCTTGTTTTCACTCTGTAATATTCAAGCCACATTATTGTGGCCATCTCCTATCTTGCTGGCACAGGTTATAGTGTGCACGCCCACACACGTGGGAGGGACCGTTTCACGGGTCCACGTAAGAGCGGACTCCACACGAGGTGGGAGCGGGTTTTTGGACTCGTTTAATTAGTGAAAACCAAGCAAGGAACACTAAATCGTTGTAACATTGTTAAACTATTTATTTCGGTATATTTAGAATTACAGTGATATTTAAAAACATTAAACATAACATTAAAGTTCCCAAATAACTAACATGGACTGCACTGAAACGCGCTAATACCGGTATAGCGACATTTAAGAAAAATTCCCCAAACAACCGAACAAATAAGTATAATCAAGAAGAATAACATTAATAACAGTTTATAACATGCAAATGGACCTCAGGGCACTTTACCCATAAAATGTGAACCCTGTTCTGGTCGCTTTCGTATTCCTTTCTAACGTCCCACTCTCACATTTATAACATCTAGGACACAAGAGCAAGTGCTTACTATGGGCGCTAGAGGTACGTAGAATTACCAGCCTTCCCGGTCCCTCAGAGCAGCAACCCAGCAACAATAGAATGTGTCGCGCCCTCCTTTTATGCTTTCCAATCCCGACTGTATTTCCATTCAGCGGATAGAAGAGGTTGGAATGGGGAGAAAGGCAGTAACCCCCGTTAACACGTTAACTTCAACGTTAGCAACGCTCAAACACCACACTCCCTCGTGCTGCATCGCTCAAACTCAGCGCTTAAGCTGCAGCAATGACTGACTGGTTGGCTAATCGTAGCAACCACCCAGAGCGACGGCAACAGCCGCAAATCATAAAATTACAACACAGCCTCGTCTTTAGCAACCAGTGAACATAACAACAACGTAGTTAATAACTAATGTGATTACACAATATCTTTAACATTGATCATAAGGCTGGCTCAACGATTTGTGATAGACAAGACACACTTCTGTGATCGTTCACTGATCAGATATGCGTTCCTACACAACAAATCCCGATATAACCACCAAACGGTGGGGATTAACCAGAGTACAATTGATGACTGTGGCAAAAGATGCGCAAAATAAAAGGAAAGGTCTCACCAAAATGTTCTCCGTCTGACGACAACGGGTTCTTATCTTAGATGCAATACGGCTATCGTTGCTCGCTCCAGATAAGATAAACACATCGAATTCCCGTCGTAGGATTCCTGCAAGCCCAGCTTACGAATAATAATCAGCCGATGCATTCGTTGGCAAACTGGATTAAAGCTCGGTTTCCACAGGTACCAAACATAATTTATTATTTGATACTTCGACATAAACATATTAAGTTTTGTTGTCCGATGCCTCTCGTGATCATGGCGGCATTCGCTCCACACACATAAAAATCAACACGGGCAATCACGTCAACAACACAAGAGAGAACACACATCTATATTTTCTACACGCATAAGATTGTCAACTTTCTTAGAAAAACTCTCTCATTATTGCAAGATCCATCGGTCTAAATTCTCGATGCAACAATTACGACACGAACTTAAGCACTTCAACTTACAATCTATCACATTATTATCATCGCGACAATAATCTTTAAAACAAATTTACGGACAAGATGCTGACAGCATGTTACAGAAGGGGGGGAGGGGTTTATCAGCTAGAGCAACAAGAGAACGGATAAAACAAAAATTCCTTTTCTCATCAAACATCAACACACCACACCCCCTCCCATACCTACTAAAACAACTATTAACAATCTACCTGGCGTATGCAACAATAACAAAAACAAATACCCCTTAAACAATAACCAAACCACACTGGCTATAGTCACAATAGCCAATTAAAAATCGGCACGTGAACTTTGCTTGCTGGGTGGGTATAAAAGGTGAGATGTCTGTAGTCTGCTATAGAGAATAACGTATAAAGATATTTTTTTCTCTTCCTTTTAATTTCTCAAGAAATAAGAAACTACAACTCTAGAATTTTGCACCCACTCTTTAAATTTGTCTTATTTCTTTTTTATTAACTGCATAGATTGAAAAGGAGAATGATAAAGTTATTTTTCGGTAAGTAACTTCAACTGCAAAAATTCTTGAATAAATACTCTTATTCTGTTATTACTTAAACAAATTTGAATCGTTATTTAACCATTGCAGAAAACTGATACTTACTCCATGTAAAGCTATTTTATCAGGAAATTTTTTTAGTAATAGTAATAATAATTTACAGTGTTCTTGGGTATCTTCACTCCGATCTAAAAACAAAATGATTTTGGTTAATGGAAACGTTTAGTCTAAATTCACAGATTTTTAGGCAGTTATTTCACCTGCTGTAGATAACAGCATTTCATGTTGAATGTCAGGAGGCAGCATTGAAAACATTTCTGAAACAGTGAAAGTTATTTTAATGACAATAACTAGTACAGACTACAAAACAGAACAAATATTAGAAGATCTAGGTTGAATACATGAGCATCCTCCAGCTGGATAAACAAGAATAAAAGCAATCGTTATGTGTAATGAAAAGGCATAGGGCAATAAAATTATTTCTTCATAGCTGGCATCTCCCAAACTTCTCTGTTGCCAAGCATTGTTTTATGTCTTTTTATTAGATGATGATCATTTAGGCTTTCCAAAACTTTTTGCTAAGGGACGATCATGCATTCAACCCGAACAGTTTTACTAGGGCTCATCAACCATACCTCGGAGAAACGATGTCGCACCATCGACAACATCGCTTTGTAAAGCTTCGGTTATATTCTGCACTTCCTTCCATAATCCAGGATCGGACTGGAAATTTCTGTATCTTTGTTTAAAAAACATAATCGCTTTATATTTTATATACAGCAACAACATAATCCTTCTGAGAGGACAAATAAGAATTATACTCTGTTCAACGAAAGAAAAACTGGGCGTCTAATAAAATACTCAATTGTTAAACATTATAAAGTTTTCATTTGTCTAACAACTTTTTCATTTGTCTAACAACAATTTTCATCTGACAAATAATAAACTCTCTCTCCACACTTGCATTCAGTGTTAGCGTTGCGGAGTGGTCAGTTGATATCTGTTGGGGTTTGTTTGTTTTTTTTGTGATAGTTTCTTTTTGTTGGAAAATTTTCGATTTTCAATTTTTTAGCGTGGCAGCAGGTGCTGATTTTTTTGGTGTTGAAGTTTTTGAGTCTGTGTGAGTCGTGTTTCGTGTGCGTATTTCAGATTAGTATGCTTTTGTTTTTTTGTTTTGGTTGTTTGTGGTTTTTGCTTTTTGGTTAATGTTCACTATCTGCACATTGCACGATGAGTGATCATGCGACCAAGTTAAGTGAAAATTTTACTAATTTAACCATCACTGTTTAGCCATCTACTGTGACTAAACAGAAAAGGGGATATATATTAGTCCGTTAGAGGAGGGTCTGGGGGGCACAGCCCCCCAGTCTTTAAAAAATATATTTATTTACCTTGGTCGCATTATCAGTCATCGCGCGATGTGCAGATAGTGAACATTGATCTGTTTTTTTTTTTGTTTTTTTTTTTGTTTTGGTTAAATTGAACTATCTGACCAAATCGCAAGCTTTCGTTTTGCGTTTTTACCACTCTCGGCGCTTCGTGCCTCACATTATGTTTATTTTGGGTTACCACTCTCGGCCCTACAGGCCTCACTGGTCACTGTTTTCCGTTACTCGAATGCCTTCAGCGTTCTCTCTACGACGTCCCCTTCCAGGGGCAAAATACTGATATACAACCCAACCAATTTGGTCACAGGGGGCAGGTGGTTTCCCCCCGGCCGGTTACAGTTGCTTAGACAGTAGAAAACGCAAAACGAACAGCTTGCGATTTTTTGGTCAGATAGTTCAAATCGACCTTTGTTTTTTTTTTTTTTTTGTTTTTGTTCGGGGTGTTGTTGTTTTTTTCAATTCGTTTGGCCAGTTAGTGAAGTTTCGCTTTCGGGTTGTGAGGATTCTGAAGTTTTACGTTTTCGAAAGTGCGGATTCTGAACTTTCGGCTTTGCGATTATGCAGATAGTAAACATTAACCTGATTTTGTAATGATTTTATGAAATAATTTTCATTCAATTAATTTACTTACAAATCTTCTAGATATCGAGCAGCCTCTTTAGTATTTCTTGAGGTTTTTTCATTTGTATAAACTTCAAACTAGATGTAAACAAAAGGAATCAGTGCACGTTTTTAGAGTTAACAATTGCAAATTTACAAACGATTTTTTACTTGAATTCCGAAATTACTGGGGAAAAGGGTTTTCGCTGTAATCAACCAAGCTTTCGTTGCGTATGGATCGCTAATTTGACATGATCTCGCTCGTAAAACCAAATATTCCTCATCCGACACATCTGTCATCGGCTCGTTGAAGTGTTCCAGGCTTTCTTCCATTTTGGTCACCAAATTTATAATTTCTTCGTTGAATTGCGAAAACCGATAAATCAGGATATAAGAAAGAAAGAAAGAAAGAAATTACTTTAAACGAAAATTTAATACCCGATTTGTTGATATCAAATAAATTGTTGCGATCTCCTTGCTCGCTTTAAACATGGCGTCTCCCAGAGCGCAACGCCATAAACGCCGACTGGCGAGCACTAAAAGCTGGTTAAAACATCGCATAGTGGGTGATAGCGCTGAAGCATCCAAATACCGGTGCAGCGGAATATCGGCGTAATCGGAAAACAGAGCGAGGGAGAAAGATGCTGGGGAGTCTGGGGATTTGGGTTCAAAGATTGGCTGTAGGCGGTGTTATAAGACGTCGACACTGGACACAATTAATTGAAGATTCAAGGCCAGTTTTGTTGAAACGGGGATCTGCAAAATTTACTTCTCATTACTATCATTGTCATATTAACCTTTCGAGGACTTTTGCTAAAATGGTAAGAGCAATGTAGTTTCATTTCAGGTGAACATCTGTTGAATATTTCTGAAAATTTTTGCTGTTTAGAATTAGCCATCGATTTCGACTATGTGCCACATCACTAGAAATCGAGAGCAGATTTAGCGAATGATAAGTTGAGAGCAGATGTCGACAGTTATCGTCAAATGTACATTTAAATTTTATTGCATTTTAAGTTAGGTGGAACAAATTAAATGATTATATGTTTATATACATGATCAAATGATTTTTAACTAAATACTGCTGAAATGGAAAAAAATTAAAATTTGCTTAGCCAATCTCAGGGCCAATTCTTGCCAATTTATTAATAATGAGCAATGACAATTGTAATTTGCTAGCCTATAATTCTATTTAGTGAATGATTATAAAAATTTATTGAAAACAAAATTTAAGCATATAACAATTAAATGCATACAATGTAACAAATTATTTAATTCTGGCCCCATATATATAGGTATGATACAGAATGTATCTATATGTTTGTGACAAACTTCAGTGGAGGGGGTGATTCCTGGATCACAAGAAGAAAGAATGTCCCTATGAACATGTCCTGCAAAGCATTGTTATTAAGTAGAGGAAGAATGGAGCACTTATTGGTTTCACAATGTTTGTCTGTCCCCTTCTTTTTTTCTACACTTCATATGTTCATTTAATTCGGAATGTACGAGGGTTGTTCAAGAATTTTTGCCTCATGGTCCGTAACTTTTTTATTTGTACCTTATACTTACATTTGTCCCCTATTCACTTTTCGGCAGTCCCCATCCCTTTCCACGCACTGTGCCAATGCGTGACTCGTTGGGTGAACCCGTCGGAGAGGAATTCCGGGGTTGTTGTCAGCACCGGGATAGAATGGCAGCTTTTGACCCTCTTCTGCAGCACGATAACGCCCCCTCGCACGATTGCCACACACCAGAGGCATTGCAGCACCTACAGTTCAAAAATGAAAGACTTTGAACCTTGCGACTTTCACCACTTTCCAAAGAAGAAAGAGCACCTTAAGGGATATGAGTTGCGTTCTGAATGGTTCACCCGACTAGTCATCAGGGTTCATTTTAGGTAGGGTTTACGGGGCGTGCCACCCCGTTTGCCCTTTTGATGAAAAATTTCCACCCCGCTGCCCTTTGATCCTGATCACGGGCCCCAATACCCAAAAATGTGCCCACAAAAAAAAATCTAAAAATCTTGTAAAGGGTTAAGGAACTTCAAAAAGAATAATGCATTTTTAATAGAAAAAAAATCTTTTTTTTGAAAACATAATGCCCTTTTTTTGGAAATTAAGTGCCCTTTTTGGGGGGCAAAGTGCCCTTTTTTTGAAAATGTCGTGCCCTTCTTAGCCCTTAGCACCCTGCCCTTTTTCGAGTCTAGAATGAACCCTGAGTCATGAGTTGGCATAATGTGTGGAAAGAGATGGGGAGTATGTCGAAAAGTAAATAGTGCATTGCATAGAGGACAAATGTAAGTATCAGATACAAAAAGAATTTTGAAAATCGGTTAACAAATTCTCATGATGTTGACAAATAAGAGAATTTATACTGCATCGGGTGTGGCGCAGGTTAAAGTCACCCGCGTTCGGGAGTTAGGCAGAGGCTCTCGTTCGAAAAATAGTCGACAGTCTCCCGGCTGTAATCTCGGAGCAATGCCTCCGAGAAGCCCCACCAGTGCACTCGCTATGCGCTTGGGGAAACGGTCGGGGGCAGCGCATGCCTTTACCCAGGAGGAGAAACTGGTAAAGCGACAACGGGATCGGGTGCTGTCAATCGGCACTTGGAACGTATTCTCCATGACAGGAAAGGAATCAGAGTTAGTGGAGGAAGCCAAACGGTATCGACTGGATATCATAGGTATTACCTCTACGAAACGTCCGGGTTCTGGAACTGTGGACTTAGAAGGAGGGTGGAAGCTTTTCTACTCTGGTGTCGACCCTAACATGACTGCCCAGGCGGGAGTGGGGATACTCACAAGTCCCCGGCTGGCAGATTATGTTGCAGATTGGACCCCCTTAGGTGGAAGACTGTGTCTCCTGAGGCTTCAGATAGGGAAACGGTCTCTCTCTCTATTCGTTGCATATGCTCCGAATGCAGTCACAGAGTACCCACTTTTTCTAGATGAAGTTGATGCTGCTCTTAGCAGGAGAGGGAGTGCAGATTCTGTCATCCTGATGGGCGACTTCAATGCACACGTAGGGGCTGATGACCAAACGTGGAGGGGCGTGATTGGGAGGAATGGTGACCCCGATTTAAATGCGAATGGGAGGTGCTTGTTGGATCTCTGTTGCAACAATGGACTTTCCATCACAAACACCTTTTTCCAGCACAGGGATGTCCATAAGTATACCTGGTACAGGGATGCAATGGACCAGAAGTCACTGATTGATTTTGTAATTGTTTCAGCTGACTTATTCCGATCAGTGTTGGATACTCGTGTGAGAAGAGGGGCAGAACTATCAACTGATCACCACCTTGTTGTCTGCACTTTGCGGTTCTCTGAATCCATGCCAACCAAGCGAAATACTAGGTTCAGACAAACTTGGCGCATCAAATGGGAGGCACTGGAGGATAGAGCTGTGAGGAAGACCTTTGCAGATAGCATATCTTCAAGTTTCATAGAATTACCCAGTGATCGTGGTACTGTTGAAGAGGAGTGGCAGTTGTTTAAAACTGCTGTGATTACTTCGGCTGCTTTGTGCTGTGGTCGTAAGCGGCTGAGTGTGGCGCAGGGCGGTGAGAAAAGGACTGCATGGTGGAACGGTGAAGTCCAAGAAGCTGTCAAGGCAAAGAAGGAAGCTTATTTGCTATGGCCTGCAAATAAGTCAACTTCGAGTCGAGTGCGGTACACTGAGGCGCGAAAAGCAGCAGCAAAGACAGTATCAACAGCTAAAGCCAAGGCCTGGGAGAAGTTCGGGGAGAAATTGGAGGCAGACTATGGTTCGGCAAACAAGGTGTTCTGGCAGACCGTGCGCCGCCTCCGTGGAAAGAAGTCTCTTTCATCACAAACTATTAAGAGTTCAGATGGGAGGCTTCTGAAAACGGAGGAGAGCGTATTGCATAGGTGGAAGGAATACTTTGCATCTCTTCTTAATCCGGTGACAACAACAACTGAGGCATACGAGGTACACCTTGGAGCGGAGAATAGTCATGGTAGTATCACTGAAACAGAAGTCAGATGGGCAATTAAGTCCCTGAAGACTGGCAAAGCTGCAGGTGATGATGAAATCCGGTCCGAGATGTTAAAGGCCTTAAATCAGGATGGTATCCTGTGGCTGACTCGAGTGTGTCAGGTTGCTTGGATATCTGGACAGGCCCCTAAGCAATGGCAGACAGGAATTGTGATCCCTATCTTCAAAAAGGGAGATCAGAGAGATTGCAACAACTATCGAGGCATCTCTTTGCTCAGCATTCCTGGGAAAATGTACGCTAAGTGTCTGGAGAAGAGAAGTCGGGGAAATAGTCGACTCCAAACTGTCGGGGGAGCAGTGTGGTTTCCGACCTGGCCGAAGCACGACGGATCACATCTTTGCTCTAAGGCAAATCTTTGAGAAATCCTGGGAGTATGCAAAAGAGGTCTACACTTGCTTTGTGGACCTCGAAAAAGCATATGACAGGGTTCCTCGGGAGAAGCTCTGGCAAGTGTTGCAAGAGTATGGAGTGGATGGGCAATTACTGGTTGCTATCATGTCTCTGTACGAAAGCTCTGAGATGTGTGTCCGGATAAATGGCATTAAGTCAAGACCGTTCACCGTGGGTGTTGGACTCCGCCAAGGGTGCGTACTGTCGCCCATTTTGTTCATTATCTTTATGGACTGGATAGACAGGGGCAGCCGAGGCGATGAGCGTGTTTGTGTGGGCGACTGCCTGGTGGAGAGGTTGCTCTTTGC